>DWEM01001997.1:0-12912 GCA_018245935.1 Agara belti belti
CAGATTAAAAATTTTCTTTCTTTGAATATTCTAAAATAACGCAATAAAAATAGTGCCGCTTTAGTGCGGCCACATAGTCTATAAAAGTTAAGGTCGAATTTTGAAAATTTGTGGTACTTGCGTAGTAACATTGGCTAATTCTTATGAATATAAATGAAGCAATCTTCAATACTAACGAATTAAAAATGAATGTTTAAACCCTGACACACATCCAATATGTAATAGTCATGCAAAATTTTAAGGGCTTAAAATTGTTTTGATCATATAAGTATTATGAACTATGTATTATCAAGCCGATTATTGAAATATTTGAATAAATTATTGACTTTCAAACTCATGCTATCACATGAAAACTATGAGAACTTAGCCTACTTAGCGCAATTATAGATACCTACTATTGAGTTGTGGAAATGTCTTTCTCAGAGTAATTTCTTGTGAAATATGAAAGTGTTACTTGTTGCGTAGGTATTAGAAATGTTCAAGAATGGCAAACATTGTGTCGCAATGAAATAATTAAACTCTTTACTAATTGTCGAACCTAAGATTGAGACCCACTAATGTCTCTGAACATTTATGCAGTCTTAATTTATATATACTTAATGTCTTTTGCAACCTTAATTTTTGTATTATAACATTAGCTACACAAATGTTTCGCAAAACCAAACAAAAAGACCAATTTAAAGTTGTTACATAATGAGCACTTTTTTTTGTTTTCTGACGTTATTTATATAATATGGTTAAGTTATATAGTTCTAGTACTAGTTTCCAAAATAATTTATAAAGTATACTTACATTTGTTGCTTGTTTACTACAGGATGTACATACATTTTTCTATTGTATTTTACGCTTGAGCGTTTAATGTGGAGTTATAAAGTTTAATATTTTGTCTTTTTTGTCGTTTATAATATAACTAATCTATTATACAAAAAATTACATTAACCCAAGCAATATGTTATTTTTTCGTAATTAATCTGTAGTAAAGTTTTTGTTTTTCATAAACCTGTAACTTTTTATAAGTATGTTTTGCGACTTCATTTGACATCATCAACGCATTGGAAGATTTATGACTTATGACTTTATTGCAGTGTTGGTACATAAATGTCAGAAGCCAAATTAATTATCTTTGGTAATGAACATAAAATGTGACTGATGGAGCAACGTAGGGATGGACAAATGCTAAAAATATATCGATATACATATTTTATCGATACTTTTAAACAATTTCAATTTATGCAGAGTAAAAAATATCAACATTACTCCAAGGCGCACGATTAATGAAAAATAGTGTATATGAATTTCAAGTATGTATATAAATTTATACAAGAAACGGGCAAAATATTTCGAATTTGATATTGAAACATAAATATCGAGTATCGATATATTGAGAGAAAAATATCTCGATCATATCTATCAAAATTATTTTATAAAAAAATTATATTTTTATATATCGATATTGTTTATTCTTTGGCAACTAAATAAACGAGAAGTGTTCGAAATTATAAAAATTTTTAATCTCTCTGTAGTGGTATGGAATTCTTTGCTGCAATCTGGCAAAATAATTACACTCATTTTTTCGAACTACGGCACCAGAACGGTTTGGTTATTACGGCTCACTCTCGGCCGCAGATTCCATGTGACGCAAACTGATGTAACAAGTAACAACATTTATTAAAGAGCATCAAACTTGCAAGCGTACCACCTGATATTCGATAATTACTCTAGTCCATGGACATCCGTGTGAAATTTCAAATATGTATAACGATAACAAATATCTAGTCCTTTTTAACTCCTGTCATGGTCCATGACTCATGGATCGTTGCAATCTCAGAGGGTTGAAATAATGACTTATGCCTTAGTATGACTGTATCTCTCCGATATGAGGCATTGTATCGTGAACATTTTAATTCATCAACGTCTTTATAAACTCTAATTAAAATTCATGTCCAAGTATCCTTAAATGTTCTACACGGAAGTACATGTATTGAATAGCGGTTAGGGTTTAAAATAAGCAAATTAGTATCCACGTATAAAATGTCTTTGAGCGTTATTCAGCGCAAATCTTTGTTGTTAATAAGCACCTTAATTGTTTTTTAAGAACAGATATTTTGTGAAATGAAATTGTACCTACCCTTGTTCTTTTGTGATCTTTTCACCATCGGCGTTATTTTAATACTGAACAGACTCGATAACACGGAAATATAAAAATGCTTGAAATCTACCTACGCTTTTAATTCCCTTTTTCAAGTTATATCGAATTGTAGATACGTTTAGCGGGTAACCTTAAAAAATCATGTTATTTTTTATGCAATCTGTCATGAAGGATACAAACCGGTACATATGACTTGTGTTTACGAAAATTTCAATTTATTGTAATTTTATTTTATTTTTAATCATTTGTAAGAATAAACAACCTTAATAAAAAATCCCGTTGTCCTCACATTCACAACACGTCAGAAGACGCAGTGATGAAAAAGACATATAAATGTGACTATGAAATACATAGTAGTATATTATTTATTACTAAGTAACTTTGCAAGTTTGTCAAGATTACATATACGATCAAATGACTGAATTCGCGTACCACGGTTTATGTGAGTCGCATTGTGACACGATACATAGTACCCACTCCCAAGGCCCGTCGGCTCGGCACAATGAAGAATCAATGCTGTTACTAGCATTATGCTTTGTAGAGACTGCCATTAAATCCTCCATAACCGTTCGTAAACCTTGTTGTTCCTGTCATTGATCACAAAGAACAAGCCGATAACCAACATACTTTAAATTGCCCTTACATTAACAGAATAGATATTTATTTCAAAAGACAACAAAGTAAAATAGTATTTTTTTCGTTGATGTCTTTATATTACAGCAAAGATATTGGTTGGCAGTCAAATTCTTTATGTGTTCATCGTTATGGACACTGAAAAACGGTATTACCAAATTTAGGTAATTTTGAAACAACATGCTAGCACTGCAGCGTGACGTATGAAATTACCAGCATTTAAATAAAACTATACTGAACATAGTAATAGTCATAATAAGGGGCGCGTTTTTGATATAATTTGTTGTTAAAGGCGTTCTATATTTATGAAATTTATTCTTTTAAACTTCCTTTTAAGTATTTGAATTTATAATCATTTTTCGTTAAATACTCTTTTCTTGCTTTAGTTGAAAATTATTGGTAGCCAGTAAATCTACAGATAAAAACATATATTGAGAATCCACCATATTACATCGCAATTAGAATAAAAAGTATATAATATTCTTCAATGAGAATAATGTTATCTTTTGATAGCGAGAACTCGATTTCGTAGAGGACGCTACGAGGAATACGAGACGAGGTCGAAAAGCGAAAGACATTTATCTCGACTACCTACCCTTATGGCAAATAGGAATGATTGTATAAATAAAAAAAGTGTATGTTACGTCCTATTCGAGTAGAGTTGTTGAATGAATCAACACAAATTCACGCGTACATGCGATTTAACGGTGGTCTGTCACCGTATCTTGATGTACTCATGTTCTGTACATTACTAACAATGTAATATAAAGTGCAAACAGTACTAAATGTATGATTAAATATTAACGTATGGTATTATTTTGCTACAAAATTGTTATGAAGCGTATTTTCAAAATTAAGTACGTGTCAAGTATTACAAAATTTATTACAAACTATGCCTAGGGACTTATAGTCGTATTATAATTAGCGGCAATGGTACCCTGAAGTTGATTGAAATCAGACATCTTCATGACATTAATTGAGAATGAAATGAACTCGGAAAGAAAAGACATGAAGTCAGAAATCAGAGGCAAGCCATAGCACCGATCAAAAACACTTGTAATTATAAAGTCGGTATACAAACTAAAATACTAACAATAAAATATGTTTTATGCAAATGCATCAACTAACAACGTTTGCAGGAACTGCCGTCTAAAATTATAGTTCATTTATTTATGTTGGTAGTTTCTAAGGAATTATTTCAAACTAAGTACGTGATAGTGAATTTTATCCCCCAAACATCTTCATTTTATACACGTATGTCATATCACTACCGGAGATGTTTTTATTTATTTTTCTAATAATAATCAATGTCGAGCTCGCTCTAACAGTGAAGGAAAATATCGTCATGACACTTCACATCTAATCTTTCAGTTCAACATAATATTGCCTAATTTAGACTATGGCCTTAAGTCTTGTAATTATGACATAAGATTGGTGCCCAACAGCGGAACTAATAAAATGGTTGAAAAAAAATTAATGCTTTTGTTTGCTTTGCAACAAAAGATGAGATCGGTATAAAGATGGATGCTGAGGTTAGCGTGCAACCACATCGAAGTGCCTATTAACATAACAATGATAAATAATTATTATGTGTTACTTACGAGTATCTACACAAACATGTGCAACCAAACATTGGATTGCAAAAGTTTTTTTTTCTTCATTTTATTATTATTGTTATAGTGTGAGTGTAATTACTCATTATTACTTAATATTTATTCTTGGCGTGCATGCCATTCTTTTCTTTAGTCAGCGGTTAATATTCTGTTGAATTGCCGTTCATCTTTATGTTTGCTGCGGAAAGATAAAACGAATAGGGAATCATGTAAGAATTATTGTCTTCAATATTTTCTTGTGGCGTAAACGTAGCATATTTCCGCGATATTAACCATGAAAAACTGAATAGATCGTGACGTTAATATAATGTTTATATTTATAACAAAATTTTGGTCAAATGTTAGTCGTTCGTATTACAAACTTTTCACTTATATCTTGGGGATGCCATGCGTGAATTAAATGATTTAAAATGGAGGATAAAAAAAATGTAATATATGTATGTTCAATTAAATTTGTCATCTAGCTAGATGAACTTTTTAAATCAAGATTAATTTTATATAATAATTCTGTAGTTTCGCTTTAGGCATTTTTTTTATATAAACATTTGTAGTTACGAAACAATCTTAAATTTTACATGGGGTTCCATTCAAAGTTACACTAAAATTCAAAGTAATCCACGCTGACTTTATAGGAACGGTAAATAAATAGATTTACAAATGTTTTCAAGTCGTTACCAAGGTCACTAGTACTGCCAATTGACAAGTGGCAACTTTATGATGCTGAAAAACTTGCACTCGACTGTAGCTTTTATACAGAACATTTCAACTACTTTCAGTCAAAACGTTAAATAAGTAATGTAAAAAAAAAAAAAACGTAACATCACGCCTGTATTCCCCGAAGAGGTAGGCAGAGGAGTGTAGTACACCACCACATTTCACCATTTCATTTCTTATGTACATTTCAAGTAATGTACATAATCTTAAATGCAAATGTTTATAATTAATAAATCATTTTGTGTTTCACAACTTTACAAAGGCAATGTAAATACTTACCCACCTACTTGATGTTTATGCAAAGACCAAATATAAAAAGATAAATAAAAATATTATTATCAATTAAAATTTTAATATCTACATGAGATAATATTACATAAACATTTATTACACATTAAAAGTCGTATACATTCATATTATACGTATTTAAAACGCAGAGAAAGTATAAATAAGAGAGTGAAAGTAGACTTCGTGCTGAGATGATGATTCATACAGATTAAATATTGAGAAACTCGTTCAAAATGCTAGTTTTGATCTATCGGTTGATACTGATAATATCTGTATCAGATGATACAGATAGTAAAGAATTGTTAGAATGTGCCTTATATTATTATTAGTTACAGATTTCAATTTGATGCTTATTCAATTAAGATAAAATATGCCATATGGCAAGTACCTATATTAATTCCCAGTAATCATTTCTTACTGTTTTTTATAGTTCTAGCTCAAAGAAAAACGAACTTTTAAACAAATTTCCTACTTATTTTATCTTACCTGTGTGGTCAATAGTCCTGCCTTTCTCAATGAAGAGGCTATAAATAAAAGAATAATAATTTGAGATGTAGTTCCGGAGATTAATTCCTTCAAACTTTAAAAAGGCTGCATGTATTAGTATAGATTAGGAATGAAAGCAACCTGTTTTCTTATTCCAAATCATGTATGCTCAAATAAACTTATTATTTGCATGTCTACCAATTACTAAGTAACTAAATTATTAAATTAATGCTATTCGCATTGGGATAAGTAAGTGTATCTTTTATGTAACCTTGTAATTCAAAGTCCACAAAGATTACCCAACAAAAAAGAACGCATTACATTTTTCGTTCTTCCTGTTATTTTGTCTTTTATAATCAAAATATTGTGTATCATGCTCGAAACGTACAATTCAATATCAATATATTAATCGCATCGACAAACGGTAAAACTTATTTCGTATGCATGTCAGGAGTCTTTCTCGCCAGTCAAAGACATTGGTTAGCGTCTTTGTCAAGTGTAGATAGCAATTTATGTGTCATGGACAACGCTAGGTGTTTGAACTTGAATTTAGATACTTACTATACCTACCGCCTGTGTTAAAACAATGTAAAACAATGTATGGGCAAGTGACTGTTTGTTAATTCTATCTATATTTATTAATTACCTGAAGCTAAAGTACAACTTGGCTCTTTTTAAAACAATATTGAATAACTGTTTCTTACTTCTGTTACATCGTAGCCTGCATCTTCGCTTACTATCAGGTAAGGTAGCAGCCAAGCGCTTGACTATTACAATTTAAAAAAAAATCTAAGTACGCCAGCGTCTGGCGACTACTTGCCGCATTTTTGCATTGTACATTGTGTGAATTTTAACACCTCCTGCACGTTGGACGAAAAATGTAAATATTAATTTACTGTTTTTCATGATTATTCAATAACTAGCTACTATACGAGTAAATACCTAATGTTAATTAAATAACTCTAAACAAAAAAATGCTCTTTAACTATTCAAATTTATCCTTTTTAAAATTCACAAGGCTGAACGTGAAGACGATTTAATAAAAGCGAAAAGCTTCTAATCTTTATTATCTATATTTTTCTTTAACATAGCGTAACAATTAAAAAAAATATTACTGGATGCTCAGATTTACAAAAATATTAGAATTAATTAATGTAATGTATGGCCTTAAACTTCTCATTATGAGTAGAGAGATAGAGACTCTTGCCCGGCGATATAAACATTTGAAAAAAATAAAGTAGGTAACTTATAGATGGTGAAATGATAATTTTTGTTTGTCAAAGCCTAAAAATATATATAGTTATTGATTGGTTACATTACCTACTTCAAAGTATTATGAAATTGATTTTATATAATTACTGAAATATTACTACGATTACCCGATAGAAAAGGAGAAATTGTAGGATCTCAGTTATTTACAGTCATTTTGATCGTCTTTTTTGGACCTATTTCTCAAATGACATACGTAAAAAGCAATTTACCCATAATGAAATATGGTCAAACACAAATTATTACATAAGTTCTCATAGATTAATAAAAATCTCTCCTTTTTTAATATACCTACGAAAGCAAATAAAATGCTTTATGAATTAGAAAAATTATAGATATTTGATTTATCCTGGAGACAATAATTTATTATATTTATCGATTATAATGATTAGAATCAGAGGTCACATCATGTGTTGATATAGGTAAGTATATTTGAGTCGTATTTAATAAAATCGGTAAATTTGAGCATATTTGTTTACATAATAGTGTTAGTTAATAGGTTCCTAATTATCGCAGCAATAATTATGTTGTGTGAATTGTTGAATTAAAGGCTGAATTATTAAAGGTCATATTTAATTGCAGCGAATATATTTAAGCAGTACAAGAATAGACTCCTACTAATGAGTACATCTCACTATTTGCCACCTGAGGCGGAAAAGGTCATACTGATAAGCAAACAAAAAACTAATTTAGCTTACCGGTCATGTATGACTTTGTGCTAAATTGTATTGTTGTCCTTGAGTTAATTATCTTACAGAGAAAAATAATATTGATGTGCCTTGATATTTTTTGATATTTGGAATACTTTTTGCATTTTGTTATTTTGCTATAAAAAAACAAAAAACTGCGGTTTTATATTATGTATTCTACATACCTACCTACTTATTTGTTTCGTAAGATAATACGAACATTTTGCAGTTGTATTCGTAACGATTTAAATTTAATGTATTGCCTTTTTACTTTTACATTTTTACACTTTCTAAATCCCGAAATAAAGAATTACGGAGCTAAATTGCTTGTGTAGATAAATTTTGTAGAATAAATTTCCTATTTAAACAAAAATATCATTGTTTATTTGGTTTATTTATTCAAGCTTCACTAACGCAGATTACATGGTGAATTCTTAACGTTTGGTAAATATAATCTTACACTCGTGTTCCTGCAATTATAGGTAAACTATTTTAATTATATTCGCCTATGACGAAATCCAAATGATGTCTTCAAAAACACGCTTAGTATATTTAATGACGTTATGCAATTAAATTTATATAAGTACCTACATATTTAGATCGCGCTAGGTTTTTGTGCTATTCCTAATGTCAAGGACTGAAAGATTCTATGGAAACAAGCTGTGCTACTTACAGATTAAGGCACTTTAGAAGGTCTGAATGATGAAGACTAGTGCATGACCTCAGATTGTTGTCACGTCGTGAATCTTTTGAAACGTAATGTTAAAAAGTATTTAATATGTTAAGAAAAACCAACATCAGCTCTATGGTCACATGCTGTTAACACTCATTGCTTGGGAATTTCACATAGAAATGAATGCAAAACTGTTTTTAAACATTCGGTATTCGCTCATAACAATGCCAGTTTTACGATAGAAAACGGGGGATCTTCTGTAACATACCCGCGAATTCACTCCGCGGCGATACCCACGGCGTATTGCCGCGACCAACCAATTTGAGTATTACAAAACATGAAATCACGATTTGATTTCCATTGTGAATACATAGGTAAAGGTAAAATGTTATACGGCATTTGGTTTCGCTCTCTACGACGCTATGAAATTGTACGCAAGGTCGTTGACTTTTACTTTCTTTTCTCTCGGTCGTCATCAACGAGCGTTCCTTGACTCGACCGACCCTTAACAAAAGGTTCTTGTACCATAATTGACATATACCTATATGTCGGTAAACAAACTCGACGGCATTGCCCTCCGGGATTCTAGGGCGGTAGTTTTTAAAAATAATGAAATATTGAAGATTTCTGGTATACTTTGAAAGATTGACTGAGAGGACCGAGAGTTGTGGCGATGCTTCGGGGCATTTATACCTAGACCTTCCCAAACAGAGGATCCTAGACCCTACACCAGTGGGCTAAGTATATGACCATGAAGATACCTACTTTTAAAAGGTTGCCTCTTTTTATTCAATAAAGCTCACAACGGGAAATCCGTTCCAAATGTATTAATCTAAGTGGCACGGCCTTGCCTAATTATAGTTGTATTGCTTTTTTTTAAACCTGCCCAAATACACAATGAGGTCAGATTGATTACCTTTCCGTGTACTAAAATAACTAAGACGCCCTACTGCCCTTAATGGTCGTTGCATTTACGTTCGCCCTAAATTTTCCTTACGATCTGTATCTTTTATGTAGCTTTCCTCTTTGAATTTAATTTGATTTCTTTAAAAATAATATTCATTTGGCAAGTAAGTGCAAATGGTAGAACATATGTACGGTACGTCCGAGGAAGTGCCACCCCTAACCACACTTCTGCCATGAAAAGGTTATTATCACAAAAAAAATGTGTTTTAGTATAAAGGTTATGGATGCCAGTCCACGTGTATAACAGAGGCGACCATCTTAGTCCTCGCTCAATCTCTAATAGGGCAGATACTAACTACATTTACATATAGGTAATGTTGTAAACTCACATCTTACGCAAGGTGCAACGTACATTATTAATTTAAGGCTCAATTATATTTGTTCACCTAAAATTCTTTACGTTACCATAAAGTTTCAAAGAATCAAATCTATCCATAACCCTGTTGTATAGATGGTAAACAAACATGTCTTTGTTCCAGGTACATAAACGGTAGCACTATGTATGCCAGTGAAGAACATTGAATAAACAAATGTATTTATAAGAATATACTGTAAGTGCTTATTACTACGCAACGATGTCAAATGTCGAGATACACGTCGACAATAATATGAATAAAACGGACGTAAACGGCCATAAAATTAAGGTACGTAGCTAAGTTCGCTTGTAGCTATCCATTCTAAGATTGTGAACACGACTGTGAAGCGTTAATATGATTTAAAAAAAAACCATTTTCATATTCTGAACTCTTTATTAATAAATATGTAACGCCTGTTACATTTGAAACGTCTTTCTCTTTATGTTGAATTCAATAAGCGGCAGTGTGGCTAACCGTACAATTGCTGCAATGCTGCTAAATGTTTATAAATAAAGTGCGAGAAGCTGCTTAAAGATCAGCGAATGAAAGATGAATCAGATGTCGAAACACAGACAATGTGAGTAATAATGATAAAACAACGGAGCTCGGTTTCCGGTGTCAAACAAGTTATGCCACACGGTCTTTGGTTTAACAAAAAATCTTCAATATATAGCTATGTACTCACTAAGATAATAATAGATTTCTAGAATAGGGATATCAAGATACGGATTGATCATCAAAATGCTATATCATCTTTCCATTACATAGGTAATAAATAAGCACTTTGTAATAATTACCTACCCACTATTATAACTTTCATTGGTGCGTAATAACATTATTGGTATTTCTAGCAAAACTGTTCAATATAACTGTAAAGATAAATTTTCTCCTTTATTCTTACCGATGTTAGGTCACCTTTTTTCTGTAATAATGTCTGTATTCTATAAAATTCATAAATTAAAAGAATGCTAGATAAATTCAGCTGCGACAGCCCTAGATTATAATTAATTGAACACTTTTTTGTACCCGGTAGATACATAAGTGTCACTGCTAGATTAGAGTCGCGTAACGAGGGAATGAACATGATTTTTAATTACCGACTTGACGTAATGTCCCCGCGCGTTCTTACATTGAATTTCTTAATGCATGTTAAATGATATATTTTAAAAAAGAAACATGGTTTTCTGCAGACGTACCTCTGTAAAATGCTACTTTGTCTATGCGTAATCAACTCACTTCTCATTAATAAAAGATTTAAAGTGACTTCTTAAATACCTTTACTCATAAAATAGGAGAAAATATTCTCATCCAAAGAATATCAATATGTATATATAAATAGCGGAATTACTATTGCCATAACCCAAGTATTGGCAAAACAAGACTGAATCATAGAAATATAAATATTTAACTCCAATTCTGGTTTATTTGCGTTTAAATATTTAAGCACTTCAAATAAGTTTTAAGGAGACTTTAAAAAATCACCAAGTCGCAATATACATATTTGTATAACCTTACATTCCAAAGCAACGTTGAGCAATGAGCATATTATAATATGTAGCTTTATAGCGGTAACAGTCAAATAATATATGTAAATGTCAATGTAGAAGCTTAAATTTTTAGTCCATTGGATACCTATATATTTCTTGCAAAATTGTTATAATCGTTTTCCTTTTTCTTCCTGGAAACGTGAATGTTATCTGTCTTAACATTTTTTTTTAACAAAGAGCTGTCTTGGTGCATTTATAAATTGTTATTTATATTATTAATAGTAAATTAAAATAACTCCGAAAAAGGCGTGTATGCATGAAGAGAGTGATGAATGTAGACGAAGCACGTCAGGTTTGTAAGGACAGAGATATTCGGTGCTTTCTACCCCGTTAGGGACCTGGCGTGATGGTATGTTGTTGTTGTTGTTGTTACTAATAGTAATATGTTTGTTATATCCAAATACATATGTACTACATAAAGACAATAAATATGAATAAAACCGGGCAGTTAATTGTTTTCTGCTTTCGTCTGTAGGAATACTTTACGAAAATCTAAAAATATCAAAATATTCTCAAATTCTCAAAAAATATCGAAATCTTTTTGCGTAAATAATTTTAAAGAAAACTCAGTGATAAATTTTATAAAGTCATTCGCATTTGTTACGCAGCGGACAATTATAAAAACAGTCCTTGGGTACTTCTGCGATAACATTCACTCACTCCACTATCTTATCTTTATACGTCTGACAGACTTTCAGTTAGAATGTTACAGTTGTTATTTAGTATTGAATGTGGTGTTTGAATTTTAGCATGTGAACGGAAACAAAGACGTCGAAATCGGTACATCGGGGAAGGAGTCGTCGGGCTTTCCGTGGAGCAAAATTATAGCGATGTCGCTGGCTGCTAGCGTGTTGGTGGCGGCCTGCGCCGTCACCTGGGTGTTCCAGAGCTGGCAGGCGAGTTTGCTGGTCTTCGCGATACTCGTCGTCGTATACTTCGTAGCCTTCTACTGGAGGTGGCTCTATGTGGCCGCGAGGACCGCACCCAGAGACTTCTCGTAAGATTTTTTCCTTAAACAATTGTAAAATTTTATATAATTCCCGCTGAAACCTGTATTACCGGTTTACAGTTCTGGTTATTTGCGTCAATGTTGGTGGAATGTGTTCATTAACATCACATCAAATTTTTATATCGCAACTTTATACGTACTTAATAAAAGATCCATTAATTACAATAAAATTAAAATATACCCAGAACTAGTTACTATTGCTATGCTACTTGTTCGGCAATTTTAAATGAATCCGCGTGAACGGGGTAATACGAGTTTATTGTTTTTATTTAGTCGAGGGGTATTAATTTTGGTTACAATTACATTTCAGTGCTCTTTGGTGTTACATTAAAATTCTGTCTCTCACAAAAAAGTTCGCTAAGGAAAACTGGTCGATGCCGGAGATATTCCACGAAGTTGTAAAGAGACATCCGAATAAAGCTTGTTTCTTGTTTGAGGATGAAACCTGGACTTTCCAGCAGGTAGCGTGATCTTCCTTATTTAAATTGCCACATATTGGTGATCACAAATTCAGCTAATG
>DWEM01001998.1:0-12911 GCA_018245935.1 Agara belti belti
GACACGTGTGCAAAATTTCAAATTGATCAGATTTCTAGAAACCGGTGAAAATTGTGCTCAAAGATTCCGTTACATACTTACATACATACATACAACCGAAGCTAATAAAAGCGTGTTAAAAATAGGTATCGCTCTCAGTTTGTCACTAATGATTTTGAATACAATCATATTCGGTTTTCGAACAAGAATCAAATCAAATTGGTGGCGCTTATAACAGTAGGTGCGGATATGAAAGAGCTCGAGTAGGCAGAAACAATACCCGCGTGAGCGGTAGGCGGAGGCGGGTTCGGGCGCGCCGCTGGCCGCCGCCCGCCCTCTCCGAATCGCCTTTCAAATAAATATATTTAGACTATTTATGTTCTAACTACTATTGTTTACGACTAACGCCAACGATATACTAGTCTTCGTTATCGATATGAACAGAACATTTGCTTTGCATAAAGTTAAATGTTCAATACCTAGGTCTGCTTGGGTGTTACTGTTTTCTAGTAGTTTTACATTATGTATACAAAGTCTAGATAATGTTAAGTTCCAATAATTTAATTATTATTAATATATAATATTATATAGTACGTCTTAAAATAGAAAAATTACATACTTTCTAATATAAAACCTGTTGGGAACGTAGTCAATGACATGTAAATTATTTACACTAATACTACTGGCATTGATATTATTAACATTTGAATAGATTGAATCAAATTAAAGTCTGATTACTGCGAGTGTCATGTTTGCATCTTATTTGTACTGTGGATAATAACTTGCTAGAGGTCCGTTAGTCTCGGCCGGTGACACGCTCACAGATATAGGAATCTACGGTATACGAGTACGTACCAATTAGGACGGACATGTTTATGTAATTTTCAAATTCATTGCCTCAGTCATAGAACGCAAATAAATGGCACGTACTTTAATATAATAGCCTAGCAATTAAGGCACGGGCCGATGCATACTTAACGGCTTCCTAAATCTAATTGCAATCCAACTTTACGATTATTATCCAGTCGAGAATAAAATTTACTGTGACTGTGAAGTATTTACGATTGATAAATATGGTATCCGAAGGATGAAGAATGTTGTGTAATGATCACCGGTGATTAATTATAATCTATCGATAAGCGTTACCGCTGATATAATGGGCAGTTTTTTATGCGTCCATCACTCGTACGAAAGTACTTATACTCTATTATTGCTCAAATAAAATGAGCTTCATACAAGTAACAGCGTGCGGTAGAAATTGTCCAATTATATTGATGATATACGTAATAAAAGTTTTCTGCAATGTAACATATAGAAATAAACGGCAAAATGACTTGGGGATGTCAGTGAAGTTATGCAAATACATTTTTATAACGCAAAACTAACGTCACTTAAATACGGGACTAATCGAGTTAGTTAAGTCGGTGCGTTACTCGTCGTGAGCGTCTAATGTCGTTAATTCATTTTCTATAGAGCAAAGTACGCCGCAATGCAATTTGCAGCTGGTACAGCCACGGATGCGGAAGATTGAAACGAACCTGTAAATTGTATCTAACACGTGCGAGTGGTCATCATTACGGTGGACCGTGGATTCCTTGCGGTCAACAGTTGTATATGCGAGATGGGAAGATGACGTCGCGAACGCCATTTCCACTTAAATTCATTTTCACATCGATATGTCATTCCGCCTAATGTGTTTTGCGAATGTTAATGGACGTAAAGTAATTTCTACGCTGCCACGCGACTGCCCGAGTCGAGTTCGCACATTATTATCACAGTTCATAACTCAAGACAGAGCCTATTTCATTTATCCATATTTCATCCAGTATCGAAGGATGTATCACCAGCCCGACCAGACAAGATCCGATTTACGAGCGTGGGCTTCGACGAGCTGCCTTACGCAGATAAAGCAGATTCGATCTGTTTGTGTTTACAATCCGAGTCGTAAGCCGGTATAGTCTGTCGCCATCCACCGACATTGGACAGTACCCTGTTACACGTCAAGTCCCCCGGCTTAGAGAAAATTGTGGTGCTTTATGGGGTACGTTGAATGGCCCTTTGTCTACTGTTCTTAAACTAAAGCCGGAGATGAGATTCGACGATGAAGACCACCAACAGTTTAATGAACATAGTGTAGTAATATAAGATTGATATTTCATTTGATGTATTACATAATCGTACTTTTAAGTTATAAGTAATAAAAAAATTAAGCAATTTAGAAATCCACTTCATTTACAGTAATTTTAGAAAGTAGGGAATACAAAACATTGTATTAAACATGGGATATTTATAATTTATTTTTATAACGAGGGACATTGCTAATAAAATTCTTACTCCACAGTGTAAAAATTCAAGCTTTAACGTCAAAGTAAATTAATGCGATATTATAGCTATTTGTACATTACTAAAACGCCCACAATGACTTCGTTCTGCGATGCCTGAGTGTGAAGTTTGGACTGAAGCGGAACGTTATTCGAATTTGTTAAAGCGCTCGAAAAATCGTAGTCTCGCTTGGAACAATCGGGGACGCGTGTCGTATGTAAAAAGAAGAGCATGGTGACGAATTCTGATTTGCTGCATGTTGGGCGACGCGGGGGAGGACGCGGCGGCGATTGCTCGTGCGCAACACCGCGCGCCGCCTACCGTTACACTGCACCACTTTGCTGGACAGTTACATGAAGCAGATAAAACCCCGTACAACCCAAGATCCTAGGGGAAAGATGCTGAATATATTAATAATATTATAGGAAATTTTCTTGAATCACGATGCGACGGAAAGAGACGGATTCTACTTCATTAAAACAACAACAATTTTATTGAATGAAACAAAACGAGCAGATCGATATAAACAATGGAATAGATACTATTACATATTATTAGAAAGGTCGGCTTGCATGTCGTTAAGTCATCGTTAGCGGGGTCCAGTCCTCTATGTGGTTAAGTAATACAAGTGTTCTCGTTGTTGTAAGAATCACGTCCGTCACTTTGTGACGAAACGATGATTGATGACTAAGTAAACGTGGGATATTACCAAGTTTACTACGCTGAATTTAGATTGGTTAACAATAAATTGTAGAAACAAGTGATCAAAGCTATTTCAAGTCTCGTCGATTCTATTGTTAACAGGTTGTTCGACAATAGTGAAAAATGAGTATAATATATAAAAGAGCACTACCATATGAGTGTTTGCGGCGTCTTTGGCGCCACCCCGGGGCTAGGATCGTGACCGACGCGCGCGCTGCGGTGTTGTCACGCGCCACTTGTGATTATTATATTAGCTTCTACCGACCGTCACGGTGTTTTATATGGCGCTCTGTGATATGCCGGTATGAACATATTTTGCTCTCTGATATCCGACAACATACAAAAATTCAACAATGTTCGTTGAACAGAAATATTATTATTCTTACCACAGCTCGACAGTCTATCGGTTCCGCTTCTGAATGAATCGTAACGAATATAAATTTCATTCTTGCGAGGTACTGGAAGACGAGGCAGCTTTCTATGGTCGCAGAGAGAAATGAGCACAGTAATCGTTTATCAAAAGTGTTTATACGGTTGAAATGCCAAAGTTCGCAACGCGGAGTCATGAACTTTGCATGGTATTTTGATTCCATGGATATCATGTCGCACGACTGGTAGTGACAAACATGAATTACTGTTAATCTAACAATAGGCTTCGTGACAACTGTCACGTGCCTTAACGCGAATAATTTATTATTGGATAGCGATTATGACCACTATTGTTGCTGATATTTCCGTCACGACCGTTTATAAATATTTTATAGACGAAATGGTGTAGACGTCTGTTTTCCGTATTACATGTATCTCTGCGTATAGGTGTCCGTGGATATTACATTGTACAGCATAAACATGATTGATCAGGTGCGTCGTTAAACAAAATCGATATAGGCGCATGCATCATCAAAACAGTGAGCATAGGCACAGGGAAATAGAGTGTGCGGCCGCTATGACCTCTGCGAACGCAATAATTGAGCATAGAAATCAAATTACAGATGATTGATGATGCCGTTATAGCACGGCCGATGCCGCAAAGACGCCCGCGAAGCGACTGGACCGTGTCATTTACGTAATAGGAATTCGACAATGTATTTTGAAAAAAATCTGGGAATTCATCCGACGGTTGCATGTTTGTGGTTTTAGCGTCAACTCCGCATGCATGAAAGTATTTACATATAAAGCACCGCAAAAAGCTCGCTTTAAACATGGGAAAGCGTTTAAGTGAGAGACGTGACTGCATTCTCGTCTAGACCTCGTATCTGAATGAGTTCAGCGAGACAAGTATATTACTCGTCGCTTTATTCAAACATTATGTAATAAATTGCAAAATCGTAATAAGTATTATTATGACATATTTCGCAACATAATTAAGAATTTAATTTTAAGTAAGTACAACAAAAACCCAACGTGTACATGTCTAAGAAACGAGTAAAAGGTTTCGGATCCTTATCTATCTACGATATTGATCATAAAAATTTACAATAAAGGTTTATAAACCATTTATATCAATACCTTACTTATACTTTCAGTACAATTATAACTATAAACAAACTCAATAAAAGTGTAATAAATACGATTGTGTTAAATAGACGGTGAAGTATCAATTAAAAGTGTATAGAATTTGAATAAACGTTTATATGTACATAGTACAATTCTGAGAAGTAAGTTAATAAATTGTTTAACTAATATTTTTACTTAGTTATACTCGTAAAACCCCCTGGTAAAGAATTTCACTGTCATTTGAAATATGGCACACAGCTGTCAGTATAGTACCAACTGGATGTCTCTTCATATACGTTTGTCGCAATTGACATGCCAAGGGCGGCCTTCCGCTCCGCAATTTAATTAAAATGACACTCGGTTGGTATGTGACGTGCGATTAAAGTACACAACGTAGTCACTCTACATCTCAAGTATCTACTATTAACAACACCACTCAACAAAAACCATACGTTGCTGCATAATTTTCTATTATACACATTTATTAATCCACTTTTGAACAGTAAATGTATTGCTTAGCAAAAAATTTCTTACCAAAAACAAAATTGGCGCCAACGAGTGTCACTGCACAAATCAATGAGATAAGAATAAAAAGTAAGTGTGGGAGAGTATGAATTCGGGTTATCTACATAACGAATCGATTTAAGGCCCAATCTGTGTCGGCCATTAACATTTATATTCGGAAAGTAAAAAAATTTACATGCAAATACTTTTTATTTTAAACTTTTATATTGAGTAAAGGAATAAAGTTTGTTGATGACGGGGAAAGTTAATTTGATCTTTATAAACTTTTAGTTTGATCTTTTAAATGTGGGACATAGTCTTTGTAAGACTTTAATATATTAGTAGGGCAATAAGGCTTAGATGTGAAAAAAAATTATTTGATTTATGAATAAAAAATTATGAAATTCGTTTTGCTCTTTTAGAAAAATGGGTGTTACTTATTTATAAGAAATTGCAGTAAGTCAAGACAGAGCGTTAGAATATTCAGATATCCAATTCTCCCATTGTTCCTTTACAGAACAAAAATGCATCACTTTATGGCAAGTTACGGGCTTCGCTTACGACATTTAGCCGCCTCTGTTATTATTAACGCTATAGCTTTATTTTCTTCGAATCGAATAGAAATTCAAGTCAACACTCGCCATTATTCTTCAAGCTAGTTTTAATCGCACGGTTGCTTAAGTGCTTCATAGAATTGAAATCAAAATGTGTCAGGTCTCACCGCAATGCGAGAGAAATATATTACGATTTAATAATTTCACCCATTGCAGGATACAATGTAAATAATGGTGAGGTATGGAATTCAGTATTAGTAAGATGCAAGAAGCAATTTCTTTGTGAGGAAACGCATTGAACCGGTCGCGCTAAGCCGCCGAACAGGTGTCAATGGGACTGCGACCCTACATGGATGCGACAGGACGCAAACCAGTATTAGGTGAAATTTACGGGCTTGCTTACGCCTACGACGGCGATAAGGAATCGTTTAATGGTGAATATCAATGATGTCAAACAAATGAATGGAAGCATACAACAGACGATAAATGAAATCCCATGCGGTCACGGAAATATGCCTATTGATATCAATACCTTGCACTACAAGTAATTTACCGTATTAGTAGTATAATAATGCTTAGATTCGTGCAATTTTCACAGCTTGTGTATTTTAAATCATATGCTCGTTCCAGTATTCCCGGTTCAATATGAAGATCTCGTGCAATATTTTCATATCAGAAACCTACAAAAGTAAGGAAAGTACCTACCTAGAATATGCGATATTAACATATTGGAAAATTATACAAACTTGGAATATGAGGAGTTATAAGCTTGTACATGTATTGAGTCCATATGCCTCTAATATAATAAAATTTCTCCGATCATTACGGGACTTAGCTATTTGAACACCCATCAAGGACCGTTACCATCTAAAAGTCACGCTAAGAAGGATACAAAATAAGATACTGCAAGTTGTTAGAAATCTTAGTTTCTTTTACAAGCGTAAGCCTAACGACATGCGGCAAACTATCACATTTCGACCTCAAAGTGTACGGTGAATACATGCGTTATATTTTATGTAAATCTATATTTACCTTTAGGGTATCATACATTCGTGAAAATATACACGTATAGCATTTGTTCGTGCAAAATAAATAACCACAGATTTAATGGATGCGCCTAGAAAGTAATCAGAGACAAAATAAAAATAGTAGTTGTAACGCAATTTTACACAGCATCACAAAGGGTGAAGTGGACAGAAATAGAAGCAAATTGCGATGTCGCAGCCGATGATCCAGCGGCGACCACAACTGTTCTATCTCCGCAGCCTTCTTTACGGACTCATAGGAATAATGACATCTCATAATTATTATTCATTATACGAGTCAGGACTACACAAACCTAATTACTAATTTCAGACGAACGAGCTTTGTTCAAACAATAACAAAAAGGAATAGAAAAATGTACAAATATACTTAGTCATTAATTACAGTAAACATACATCAACACGATATCGTTTACGATTATTTAAAAATATATGAGATATGTGCGATAATGTTTTTTTTGATTGTCTATTAACATTTTCGTCGGCGTGATCGTACAAATTGGTGAACGGATAGTGTTTGCATTTTAAAACGGAACATCATTACAAAGAAAGCGATGAAGCGAGCGGATGTAGTGACTGCACCAAAAACCTAGTTTCAATAGTGTCCGAGGGCAAATCGCTGTGAACAATACTAGAAAATTATGGGATTTATCTGTTAGTCCCTCATTGAGTTAGCATGATTAATCGCGGAGAAAACTGGCCGGACTTACGCGTTAGTAATTTGTGATCTCACGTTTTACACTGTACCGATCATTAGTGGGGTCATTCCGACCACGATCTACTGATTTTTCACACAAAAATCAGTTGGAGGAGGGTTACGATTCCTTCAAATTACACGTATTGTACAGTTCTTATCGACAACAACAACGACAAGATCGTGCCTTTGTTTATAGTACAAGTGGCATGTTTTTAACTAGAATTTATCATTATGCACTTGTAACTTGTAATTCGTTAATAAATCGTAGTGCCCACCTGCATCTTTTTATATAAAATTACCTTACAATGAATGTAGTGAAGTGTCAATAACACGTAAAGTTTTCAATGACAATTTTCTATCATTTAAGTAGCTTCGCTATTGTTTTCTTGCCGCGAGTTAAAACAAATATAAAAAGTAACCGTGCTTTGCTATTGCCACCTGCCCGCTGGAATGCACTGCCTACAGCAATATCGTGAAAAGTGGTTTAATTTTTTAAATTGTTGTATAGAGTGCATCTTGATCCTTTGCCTGTAGGGATAGGAGAAAGAGCCGTGTAATTAGTACGGTATTGCTTTAATAGAGCTAGAAGACCAGATCAAGTTCTTGTTTCAGTATAATGCGTTTGTTTAGTTTTGATTACAGCTGAATGGCATTGCTCTAAATAAGCAACTGAGGAAGTTAACTAAATCGTAATTTGTAATTATAATTGATCATAACGACGTGAGATTCGAGTTGAAATGTAGTGCCGGTTTCTTTATCTCGAGTAATGGAAATACTAACACAATAGCTCTATGAGAGAAGACAGTAAGCAGTCATCATCGAACAGTAGAAATCGTTTGAATGAATCTCTCATTAATGTAAATCGCCCAGTGCCAGACGACCTGAGCTCGTGATCAACCTACTGACCTCACGAGGGACATCTTAGAAACAGCATAGATTTAATATAAGACATAGGTACATGTAATACAATATGCATATTTTTTTTAATACACGATTTATAAGTTTATCTATACAATACCATTTTCTAATGGATGGTCGATCACATATTTGAAAATATTATGTACTAATGTTCTTTTGTAATGATAAATAAATACAACAATTTATCTCTATTATATTTATATTTATTTATATTTGTTGGTTATTATGTGGTGCTGATATTAATAAGTACCAGATTAGATTGGCGGTACCTAACGATTGCTTTTGAAAAGAAAATATAAAGATAGTAAAATGCCGATTGTCAATAACCTATATAGAGTATTTATAATACAGATTTGTTTACATGCTTTGCAATAGTATTGAGTTTAAGGCTGCTTTGTTGTCCAAATATAGGCACTGAGCGACACTGACGCTTCATAGAAGACAGCCGCCTTGTAAGGGCGGAGCGCCACTATCTCGTCCCGTCCGCACGTAAGGAAGCCGCGCGCCCCATTAGATGCCGAACAACAAATTACAATTTCATTCAATGTAAATACATAGAGCATACACGTAACTTGCGCTGATGCTAATGTTCCATTTAGACACGCCTAATACAACAATATTGAACGGATTGAGCCGTAAGACCTCCCGTTGCGTTCCGACGAATAGCGATAGTTCAATCTGCACGGCTATCTTTCAGTTATTAATACATTTAACAGTTTATTAAATTATTTTGCTTTAATGAACGCGCTCATTACCGCTAGATTATTTACCGGTCATGACTAACGTAATGTGCCGCGACTGCGGGAGGTGGAATTAAAATGAATTTGCTGCTTTATATCTTATTATTCGGTAGTCACATTTTAAAAATAATGCTACAAAAAACAAGTTTTACACTGTGATGAATCGAGAATGATTGTGTAATAAAAGTAATATGTCCAAAACTTTTAGGTTATATATTACTACTTACGCATATTATGTATATTAACATAATAATTATGTAACTGTGGTGATGACTGGTTGATACTGAGTAAATATCGATTAATAACACTGGCTACGTTTGACAATAACGCCTATCGGTATCTACACGTATGAGAAACTGAGGATGATATCCATAGTGTGCCAACGAGTACTGGTAACTATGGTGAAACGTAAATAGCAGGTTAGAGGCATCCGGCTCATTGAAAGCGCTGACCCCATCTGATCGGTGCTCGGGGCGAGTGGAACGTGTCCCGCACATTCGCACTAACACTGATATCCATGAAAACACAATAGCGCTAAAAAACCTTATATGGGCCTTTTCGCGGGTATTAGATAACTTAGAATGGTGCTTTAAATCACATCAATCCTTTGAATTACAAATAAATACCCTCGTATACCATTGGATAACATTATGGACATACCGCACAGGTCAAAGCGGACTGTTTTAGGAATGGGAGAGGGGCTTATCAAATCGAAATCTGCACTCTATCGCATGCGCTCCTTAGTGTAAATGTATTGTTGCAAATATACAGGTGGCGTCCCACTTAGCGATCAAACGTTTCTGGTACACGACCTTTCTCCACCGGCCATTATGTTAACCGATCTGTCGGTGACGAATTGTTCGGTGCGATAAGCATGTCATATACTGAAGTAGACAACAGTGCATCGAAAATAACTTATTCGTTCCGAGAGCATGGCTGAAAATGTATGTTATTAATCTGCGACCAATTTTCCGGTTCCATTATGTGTAGGTTATAGATAGCCCGAAGCTGGCTGAGGCATTGATAAGTACTTGTAGCTAAGCTGCAGTGCCTTAACACGTGTTATTTCGAACCATTGGACGCGATGGTTAGTTTTATTTACTTTAATGTTTATCCTCCTCATGATGGTATTTGGACTAAAAGTGAGAAATATTGAACGACCTAATAGCATTTTCAAATACGGCAATGGTAGCCTTTATATCGTTATTTTAAAATACTAGTATTAAAAATAAATCTAAACATTTTTTCCCATTTTAAATAAAAAAACGTAATTACATTTGCAATTAAAGACATCATAAATACTTAGCATCTAAAATGAGATTGAAAAGCGAGCGAAAATGATGTTCCAAAGATAATTGCAAAAAGTCAAATCGAACGGAGCAGTTCAATTTAAGTTTTGTAGGAGGTTCGCGATTATGCGGACATCTTCTTTTTGGTGGTGGACAATGCAGCCAACGAAAATCAATTTAACTATTGTTGATCGAAATACGTGGCACTTTTGTGTAACACAAGACGTTTATAGACGTATAATTTAATTTCACGAAGGACGTGCACATCAAATTACTAGCAGGCCGTGAGCGACATTGTTGTTACATGGAATGAATTACTCGTAGGTTTCCTTGGGCGGCATCGCCGCGCCGCGACCGCGTTGCACCAGCTCGCTCCGGACGCTCTAATGGCATTTGTAATTTATATTACCACCTTCGCTTTACATTTACAGCAATGTAAGTGTCATTACACTGATATTATTTCAAATGCAGAATTATAGCAACGCGGATTACTTGTTTATATTTAAAGTAAGGTTTCATTAAAATGTCTTGTTTATGTTAAAGGTTAAAGTCAGTTACATTACAACAATCCTTATTTCTAATAAGTTTCGTTATGTACGCTAAAATAGAAACGTAACATATTAAATATATACATACAACTGACGAGATATCAAGATTCTTGGATTTAATATTTAATAAGGCACTAAACCGTTAACATTAGCAGAACGTAGCGGTCACATAACACGTGTATACGCCATCTCGTCAGTGTTTGCCTTTACATTTAATTTGTCGACAGCGAAACGTTTTTTTTGTAACTTTTTAAGAAGTAATAAAAACATTGTTTTGCTGCAAAAAGTCGTAATGACTATTTGAAAGATATCATTTGATGTTATCAATACACAGTGAAGAGATATATTTTTACAATAAAATCTGTATAAGTAATACCGTTGGGGCACGAATTGGACGACGCAATGAAACGTGGACCGTTACGAACATTGTGTATGGAACGTGAGCGTAACGTAATACAGCGGCTGCCGTCCGTAGCTATATTGTTGCCACTACCCACAAAAAACTATTTACGAACTAATACGATTTGATTGAGAAGCTTTTTCTCGAAATCAAACTTGATGAGTTTAGGACATGGTTAAATTATCGGTCTGTTGACGTTGGCGCTTTAAATGCGTAGACATCCAAAACAAATTGCGTCAGTCGAAATGCGCAAATGAAAAAAACCGTAATGAGAAAATGAGGAGAATTTGGGACCGATATAGAATACGTAAATAAGTACTGCGCAAGCATAATTTTCATAACATATGATACTGTACACCCTAATCATAGGATCACACCGTTATGACTATGCAATGAAACGGTAAAAATGTAATTCACTTCCCGGTAGACATTATAGTTTATAATCTCAAATGTTAAAGGGCAATAGCATAATCCATTAATGTAAAAAGCGTTTTGAAGTTAACGTCCTCACATAGACATCGTAATTGTTTCATCTTTTCACATAGTCGTAATTAAGCAGTTAAGTCTTTTTAATTGCGAGTAATTTTATGTCTGAGAAAATGACGTAAAAGAATAATAATATCTTTACAAAGCTGTTTTTATTATTTAATTTTAATAATCAATTGTAATTTTCGATCGTTATAGTTACCGAAAGAAATATATCGATGAACGATGTTGTTTATTTGTTACAGATAACGAAAGATGCTCCGGTTTTCGTCACATTACGCGATGCGAATTTTTTTGAGTTTAATGGTGGCGGTGTGCGCAGTAGAGGCCGCGAAAAAGTTCGAAGGAACATTGAGATCAGCGGCCGAGGCCCCGCCTCAAGACAACTTGGCGGTGGAATCAGCTCCCGCGGAACCAGCCGTAGCAGCAGCTCCCCAGGAATATAAAAATCCAGGTGCTCCACCTCCTCCTAAAACTGCGCCAGAAGAGCAACCTGAAGAGATATCGCCGGCCGCTCCAGTACCAGAGACGGCATCGGGCGGTATACCGCCTTCTGCTCCGAGCGGGATTTCTGCACCGTCCGCGCCCGCTAACTCACTGGAGGAATGTGATTCAGAAATGATTGGATTCGAACTTGTTACCGGGTAAATGAAATTTTAAATACAATATGCACCTGATAACAAGCGCAATTGTTTAGGAAATTTCACAAAAACGGGAGAATAACCTGGCATAATTAAAGAATTTATAAACACCTAACCGATAAATCTTGGCTCGGAGAATTTCAGGATTACCATTCAGGGGATATCAGGACGTTTCTCGGAAACCTACAATAGACATAATATTGCAGCAATTGTAAATATATCGTCTAGTACCATCTGTAATTGAGTTGTAACTAATATATCAGAAAATGCATGCAATTAAATTATTCGAAGTGGAAACTATGGCAGATAGATGATAATGAAATTGTATGATTTTGAAATACGACTACAAAGACTAATTACAATTGTTATACTATTTTACTAGATACGTGTTCTCGGCACCGTCGCACATTCTGGACGACATCCCCGGTACTCTGATGCTGACCGACTGCCTCGAGCAGTGCCAGGCCAACGACACCTGCCGGGCGGTCAATTACGAAACAGGACTGTGTGTGCTCTTCAGTTCCGATGCTGACCAACTGCCTGGTAAGCATTTATATCACACATCTATACTTCTATACTAATATTATAAAG
>DWEM01001999.1:0-12910 GCA_018245935.1 Agara belti belti
CAAATATTATATATATATAATAATAACAAACGAACCTTTTCAACTGTCGTGCTCATTAAACATTATTACACTCAAAAACAAACAGTAAATTATTATTAATTGTTACTTAACATTATCAATTTTATAGAGCCTACAGACACTAAGTTCGTCCTTTCTAATTCGCTAGATTTACAAATAGATAAACAATTTATATAGATGTAAATAATTTTTAGATAACTTTTTGCGAAGAGAAGTTTTATACTTTCGAAGCAAACAACCAAAAACTCATTAGTTTTGCAATTTCAAATAGAAAAGCCACAGATGCATCGCCCTCTGAAGACTCAGGATGGAATGTCTATTGTGCCGGTAATTGCAGCGGTTATCTCATGTTTTCGAGATACATAGCTAGCTATACGCTACTGCTCTCAGTGAAAGAAAAGCTCGTAAAAGAATGAGTAAGCTGCATTTCATTCGGTTTAAAACTGAATAAAATTACGGCTTTCTTGAAGCTAGATTCGAAATAAAGTTATTTGTAAGCAAATGACATGTACTTACAAAATATAAGTTTTAAGAGCTTTAGATAAATGAATAAGAACATAGCAAATTTCTATGTGATGCTATTAACACATATTTAAAATAAATTTGGCACTTTTACGGCACCATTTATTTGGGATCGTGGAATAAGGAAGCTATTATTAACTGCAGTGCTGACTTCGCTAAAATCTGCAACTACGTACTAATGGAATTCGGAATTCTTTTATGCGCAGACAAATGAGTGACATCCACCCGACATAAGAGTTAAGTAGAGTAGGTATAGCCGTTGAAACCTGCAGCGGAGGCATGCAGGGAATGTTATATCTCCAGTCGACAACAAATAGCTAGACAGCTAGCTTATACTACCGAAATTAGATTCAATATCGCATTTGATTGCTTTAAAGTGCACACCGAATAACAAAGTTTCTATGTTAATGCATACTTATATGCTGACATTTCATCAATAACTCGGTGAACCCTTAAAAAATAGCATTGAATTTACGTAAATTCAATCGTAATCTTTCTTTTACTATATCCAAATTTTTACTAACCCTTCAATTGATACAAGAACGGTAACCGGCTGTCCTTGGCTCCGGTACGAGTCTACTGCAGCGGGAGACATGTGTACGACCGCAGTCACCTCCGTTGTTGGCACGGTGCCGTTCGTGTTTGAGAGAGCATTAGCTATAGCCATTCTAGTAGGTTTTAGTTTATTGCATTCCACTCGACTCCTTCACAAGCTCAGTATCTGGGTGGTTGAACTGCGGCGATTTATTTTACGTTGAAATTTTAAAAAAAAAATCAGCGCAAGTATAGTTGCTCTACAATTTCTTAATTAAGCAACAAATGTTATATTGATTTGCTAAGGGTTATACGCAAGATATGTAGTTGACCGTAGCAATTACAAAGATTACGATTGCAGATTGCAAGCGATCTATAGACAGAAGCGAAGCAAGGCGCGATCGATACGCAGACGGATAACCTCTAATGGCAAAGTTTCCCTGGCTTTGCGGTGTTTCGGAGGGCACTTTAAGCAGTCGGTCCCGATTGTTACATTTATACTAAAATGCTTAGAGCAAAGAAAAAGAGCCCCTCCGATTTCAATGACCACTATTACAGTAAATCATGTTTTTCCATGACATGTTGTATATTATACGCGATCCGCGATTGTTATAATAAACACGACAGTTAATATTGGTATACTTATTATTTTTGGTGCGAATCGGAACTATCTAGTCAGCTGTTCAAACCATCACATAAAAGGTTGATCAATAAATGGGTTCTACATCTTACATACCGTCCATAAAGCGAGTAATAGAATCAACTTTACTGAAATACAATAATTTAATTTTTTATACCGATCTAGATCCATTATAAAAGGAAGTGTTTATATTATTCTCTAATATTATAACTTTTAAAAAATCATTATAAAATACATGATATTATAAAATATTTTACGAATAGTTATAAAAGCTGTTTAATAAAAAATGTTTATATATCGATCATACAATCGAAATATATTTTATAATCTTAAAGTACAATTTTTACTTTTAAATACTACTTATCTGATTGAATTATAGAACAGCGTATGCCTTTACAAACCCCTATTTAAATCCTTTAAAATTAAGATCCTAATTAAAACCGTTTTAAGTGCGCTGTTCTCAACTTTGTTCAAAGTATTTAATATCTGATTGTTAAACAAAGAAGATATTTTTGGGTTTCAGAATAAAGCAAAACGAAAAATAGCTTTTCAGAGCGAAGGGTGTATGAATAGAAAACATATATATTGCATATGTATATATATATATATATATATATATATATATATATCAAAAACTATTTTGAAATGAACACGACCGCTCTAGAACCTGCAGTGCGAGTTAGCGCCCGAGCAACCTTCGGTTTCTGTCAAGTTATATTTGCGTAACAGTGTAACTAGTCAATAAATCGAAATCGAAGTGGCTTAGTTGCCTTAGAATATTTAGGTGGCTGCGCAGCTACCTAGTAATATTGTTTGTAGAATGTAATACTAAATCCGTTGTTGATTTGATAGTATGACATGGTTGCGGCGAACGACCGCCAGCCGCTGCCAAGGAGCGCGCTGGTGTTCTCTCCAATCACAGCCACTTAAAGCAATTCAACATTTAAGGATGTATGTCAGTGCAATAAGTATTTCATGAGCAAAGGAAGCCCAGTTACAAAACGATTCTGACCGAATGTTATGAGTTGTCCAACAATTTGTAATATTTGAATCTGTGGGGAAATCGTGACAATACAGTCCCGCAAATACCGCTTATAGCTACCGTCGTCACAAAATAAAAGGTCCGTTTTGATGTTTCTGAATTAGAATAGTTAACTAGCTTTGTATGAACGTATGCACACGAGATCGAAAGGTCGAATGGTTTTAAACAACAACACAGCTACTCGTAACCAACACCAATCAGTATGAGTTATAATGCTTATTAATCATTTTCCTTCAAAAATAATCTTAAAAAAAAATATTTATGTAGTATCAAAAAGTTCATTAGGGCGATGTTTATGTGTTGTTTTAGCCGACACGTCAAAACGTAGAACTGTAACCGATTAAAGCAATTCTGAATCATATAAAATTGATTAGCATTCGAATAATGAAATCTTTTTTTACATAACTACAAGTTAGTCTTATAAATTCTTTATTCTTTAAATAATAGTTGAATATTTACCTATATCTATTTAAATAATATAATAATAACTTACGTAGATTAATCGTTTAAACAATCTTAAAATTAATGTTAAAACATAATGTAAACAGTTAAATATTCTAATAATTTTGAATCCATTCGTCATAAAAATCGGATTCTTTCGTTTTCGATTTCTTTAGTCACATCACTAGTGACGCTGTATTGACAAATGTCAAAACGCTGCTCCCATTTTATGACGACTAAAATAGGTCAATAACCGTGTTAATAAAAATGTTGTAATACAAAAGATTTGCTTCTTTCCATTTTATTGCTATTTATTAGATAACTTGCTTATCTACAATAGACTATATAAAAAATACAATGACGTGAGTCATTGTATTCTGTAATGTAACAGAATTAAAGGGAACTGATCTACTCGTAATTCGATCGAGCACCTGTACTTCACTTTTGGTATTATTGATGATGATTTCGCCCGCGGCGACGTTACCTTTTGTACTTACATATCGTTATATTATTATTATTACATCTATATAGATTACTATGGCGTTAGTAGAAAAACGTGCGACTTTGTGGATTTTCCTGATAGTTAAAGTTTTATAAATACCAATGGTTATTGAAATGTGTGTAAGACATTTTTGTCGCGCATAAGTTACTATAAAATTTTAGATAATTTCAATTTACAATTAGGTATTAATGCATAAAAGCTCAAAGTTTAAAGCTACTTATCTGCGTTCAAGCGACAGCAAAGACGTCTCCGAATTGCTATTGTTCCATAAAAAGTTATGTTTATAATCCCATGTGTACGATCTATCATCATATTCCAATATCGTTTACAGCCACTACGACAATCATCTGTTACCGCTGTTGGAAACGTTGGTTTATAACTCAATCGTCGATCAGGAAGTTTGTTCATGGTTAATAGGTTGAAACATGGTGAATATTGTAACTGCTTCCCTTATACTTATATCGCGTGCGAATGGATTTTCGTCTGTGGCAGCCCGGCACCTTTTTCTTTAAAAGTTGTTAACAATCCTCGAGTATGGGCCGTGTACAAGAATGAGATAGATGCAGGGATATTTTTATGAAATAATGACTCACCCGAATGATAGCGACTCTCGTTCCGCGTGAGTCGGCGGTTGGTCCTCCCCGGCGGCGAGCGGAGCGCCGCACTCGACTTCACTGTGACGCGATAAACAACCACACGTACACCTCACCACACACACACGGACAAACATTTCGACGCCACTATAATTCCATTAACATTTCATTTGGAATCGCAACACAGCCACTGTACTCGTGACACAAATCAATACGCGTCACGTATTTCCGGCTGAAAATTAAATAGCGTTATCGTAGGGGATTCTATGATGAGTGTTTTCGATTCCAAATAACTTTACAAATTTTAATCACCACATGTGTTACTACACTGATCGGTACTCAGAATTTCTTATCAAAAAATACGTTTTCTTATTATTATTATAGTATTTAAGAGGGAAAAAAACACTTTTTTATCAATATCTACATGGTGATTAAAAATGTATTATAATACGAAAATAAAAACGTACCTTCTCTTAATCACACGGTTATTTTCGAAGACATCGTTATTACATGTATATTTGCACAAACAAAACACTCGTAACCACATTTTAACACAGGTACTTGGATAAATAGCTCTTTTGAGTTTTAAGAAAGTGAAAAAGTTATTAGGTCCTATTTTAAAATCCTACTCATAAAACTTTTTATTTGTAGCTTGTACAATTTTTATTCAACTCGTTCCAGGGAATGTCATGTTATTTTTAAATGACATGTGTTAAAACATCATAAAAATAAATAAAGTATTCAACCTAACAACGAACTGTCAACAAAAGCTTCTTGTGAAAATAAAAAAAAATGCATTTTTTATCGGTATTCTTTTTTTTTCATCATTGACATTAATTGCTATAAAAGTTTATTGTTGTTCTTTACGAAAACGAGCAACAGTTTCTTGAAATGAGCGTGCAAATCGATTCAACAAATATAGAAGTAGACGTGGTTCGCTTAGACGAAGACATTATCGAAGAGCATTTACGTTCTTCTACTTCCGTATTGCACGATATTCTGCAAGAGTCTGACAAACTAGAAAATGAACATTCCGGTCACGCTTGTCAGCAATGCGGCAAATTTTATAAAACAGCAAGGACACTCTATTCGCACGTCATTTTGAAACACCCTGAGGATAAAAAAGAGGTGCAGTGCTCCGTCTGCGCTAAAAAATACTCGTCGGTCCTGAGTTTGCAGAAGCACGTACGTTACATGCATCGTTATGAACATCGATGTGCAGCTTGCTATAGGACGTTTGCGACGCCGGGCCGTCTAGCCTGGCACAGTGAAAGTTGCCATTATAATTTGTCACCATGTCCTGTGTGCGAAAAGATATTAAGTTCCCGACTTGCACTTCGGAATCATATGAACTATAATCATCCAACTAGTGACGAAGCTTGCGCGCAGAACCGGAGACAATGCAATTTATGCCGTCGCACGTTTACCAGTTCACGAAGTCTTATCAACCACATGGCGGCCATACACCCGGCTGGCGCAACCGATTGTATTTTATGCGGTAGAACTTTTAATTCCATGGCGGCCTTTCGAAGCCACATCCTTTATAAGCATGCGGAGCGTGGCGTTCGATGCTCAATGTGTCACAAGTTATTTGCGACGAATCAAAGTCTTTGCCGACACCTGAACAAAATTCACGGTAAAAATAAACCAGAATAATAAACCAGTTTGTTGCTATAATAATGTATTTATATCTGACTGCATGGTAGAATAAACTAACCTGTCGCCTGAAGTGACTGCTATCGATTTTCAGTACACGCTTCAGCGAATCGTACACAGGAAATTACCAGATAACAGCTCGTGAAAGTTAGGATGCTGTGGTAGACAACAAGACAGGTGTATTTCCGCAGTGCAAATACAACATACCAACTATGCAAATAGTCACTACTTTTATGTAAATAATACTGGTTGCTGTAACAACCAGGACAACTGCTCACATTGGACTACGTTTATTGGACAATTCTATATGTATGTAGAAAAATACTAGCAACTGCTGATAAATTCATAATGTAACATTAATATGACATCGAATAAATGACACTCATATTGAGTGTCAATTTAAAAAGATTTTGTTTCAATATTTGTCACCTATGTATATTTAATTAAGACATATTTTAATGGTTGAAAATTAATTTTCTTATCTTTTCCTTCGTTCTTTTGATGTCATCCGCAGGTACTCTTTGGCGCGTGAATTTCAAAAACGATGCAAGAAATTTCATGCGCTCGGTTGTCTAAAAAAATATAACACTAATAAGAATTCCACAAGTAGTTGGGTCATTGTCACTGAAAACGTTTTATTGTGTAAGCATTTATTTTTCTGTTACTATATTAATGTCCCTCCCTTGCTTTAGTTTGTAACACTGCAATGCCATTTCTGTTCATATTTATCGCAGCCACCAAGCTATTCCGCATTATATTTCCGAGACATCTATTTACAAACAATAAACTCAAGCTGTATGAACACAATTGTGAGCAAAGGACGTTTTAAAACCAATAAAGTGGAACATTTACTCGGATTGCGACGAGACGATTCTTGGAAATCCTTTAATACTTTTTCTTTTTATTAGATTGACTAGCTCATATTGCTTACTTATCTATTTACCTTTTTGGAATATTTTTAAATACTGTATATAATATTTTTACAACCGAGTTTGTTTATAATGGAGAACCTTGGTGCTTAAGACATTAATTTTGTAATTATTTTATTCAAAATTTTCATTTAGACCATCCTAAATAGCATTTTATTTCATTTCAAAGCAGTCTTGGATTTGTTACGAAACCAAATACGGGTTTTATATTCATTTTTGTGGTTACTACAGTTCTTTTATAGGACAATAGAACTTCCATTTAAAAACAAATCATTCTAAAATCAAAACGATATAAACATAAATATTTAAATATATATTGAATATCGGATTTTGGTTTTTACACTTCGCACAAAATTTCGTATAACAATTTTTACTGTATTACTACTGTTGTAATTTCTACTGTTTTACTGTAATATTCATCTAAGCCAATCATTTTAAGACGACTTTCAAATGTATTAACCATAATTAAACAACAATAATATTGATTAATCAGAATTATGAATCACAAGCGGTTGAGCACTCGCTCGCGAGGTTTCATTTGCACAATACCACAACGTAAGAGAATACATGAAAATTTTACATTCGAGAAAATTTAATTGCAATAATTCCAGTCAAATGGAAAAATACTGTTTTACATTGATCGATGGGCGCTCGAATGATTCATACTCATTTCAGCGCGACATTTTAACGGCGTTGGTAGCCAAAAGGTTCAAGCGTGTGCAATGACCTGTACGACGGCTACTTGTTATTTTTTTATGTTAAGCAGCGCCCCTAATGCAAATAGGACGCAAGAATTTTCGATGCCGTCACCTTACAGCCCTTAAACACGAAAATATAATCATCTCGGTCTTTTTGCAGTATCTGTAAGATTAGAGCTAGTCCTTCGACTAACAATACGAAACATTTTTTGGAGGTACTCATATTAGTAAAATTGTTGAACAAAAATCATCAAATCATTTCAAAAACGAATAGTTGTAGGTGCCAACTTCGTTTTACATTATAAGGATTGAAACAAAACGTACGTGGAAAAATAGTGATCCTCGCAACGCTCGAGTGAAAAATGCGATTAAAAACAGTTTATTGTGTTATTAAGCGTAGGCGAGGCCGGTGTTACCTGCGACGGCGGGTAAACGTTATCAAATTACACCGTGCGCTTTGCAACCCTGCGAGCGGCCCGAGCAAATGATGTAAAAAGCGTCGTTCACACACGGACAAAGTCTTTGTCTAGTCTCTAGTGCTGCCTGCTATCTCACTTCAAACATTTGACGAATCGCACAAAACAGTTGTCGTCCCGACACTTCCGACAGACGCGATTAATGGAATCAGTCGCGAACGGGGCGACGTTGTCTGTTATTACACGCGTTACTGTCTATTATAGTACGTCGTATATTCGGGGTATACAGGCATGATGTTACTTTTTTACTTACTGTCTATAGTACGTCGTATATTCTATTTTTACATGACTATTGTAGTAGCGCTATTCTCCTAAGTAGATATAAACTTTAACCCAAAAACAACCAACAATCGAGGTCGCTTGAGGTTATGATAACAACTGTAAGAAAATAAGTTTGTTCCACTATTGAAATATTTAGGTGACAATAAGTTTTAGGTATAATTTAAATAACAGGGTTAAAATTGGTTCATGAAATGTTTTTAGGAAACAGTGATTGATAAATTTTATGTACGTAAGACACACCTATATTGACTTTGAGAATGTTTTGTTTCTTTGTTTGCTTATTCACTCAGTACAATACGCTCATATTAATGAACCGATTTTAATGAAATTTGGTGCGAATAGTAAGTTATTTTTGGATACAAGAGCTAGGATACTCTTTACGGTGGGAAATGATACTTCCAATTCCACTGAAAAATATGAAAACTAGCTCGCGCAATGTCTACTACTCTCTGATGTATTTGATTAATCATATTTTCAACAATAGATTTAATTTGACTGAGAGAAAACCTTTGTTGAAGTTGTGTAGTCGAGGTAGTGGAAAAGACACAATACACGAACCAGACCGTTGTACCGGAATTATATTGGAAAAAGAATTTACTGGAAATTATTTGGAAATGCGGATCGCTATATTCGTATCACGAAATGGATACAAAATAATCAAGTAAAATGTACACACAAAATCAGCTTTTGCAATTTATTTTGCGTCTGAAAACGTTTATCGTGGACGGCCGTCTATCCCTCACCCCTTCAAAGCCGTTAATGGGTTTCCATCACATGCTTATCAACTAAGATCATTAGACGCTACTCTATTAGAACTGGTGGTGTGAACTAATATTATAATGAGTCTAGTCGACGCATGGCTTGCAAGTGGTAGTTTATTTATTGCAATAACGACTTTATAATATTAAAACGTTTCGTTACATCATTCATGATGTGGCTTACGTTAATAGGAGATGAAATATCATACAGTATTCCGATTATAAGTTCAGTATAAGGAATGACTAATGTTTAATATTATGTAATGATGCCGGTGAAGTACGGCATACGTTCAACACAGACGTTCAGAAAAAGTAAATGTTTTATTTTATCAGCTATTTATTATTTATTTTGTCGGTATAATTGTGTACGCGCTTATAACAAGTTGTATTATAATTATACATTTACAGCCTAAAAAATAACATTAACATTGAGTATTAAAGGTGTTTTTACATCTGCAAGCCAACTTTGCAACATTATACGTTATTATAACTTCACAACATTAAGTCACGGTAGATTATTACGCACCCGGCACATATGTAAATAAAAATAATATTAGTGAACATTAGTATGTATCGTAAAACAGATTCAGCAAAGTATCGTGAGCGTTGTAAGACAAAAGTCGCAGATTTTTACAATATATTACAACTCTTAAACACTTTGTTTATTTCTGTTCAACAAGACAGGAGTGTAAACTACATAAGTAATTATTCGTATTATAATGAAAATTTCCGTGAACTGAAAAATGTTTTCATACGTGGCAACTATGTAGGTGTATCACGAACAAGACTGGCGTGTGCTAGATGTTAGGTAATGAAGGATCAACCCAAAATCTTTCAGTACAATAATCGTGACAAGTAACAAAAATATACATACGCATCCGAAAGGGGCATTGAAACTGCGTACAGGCAGTTATTTATTTGTTATCTGCAACATCAACAGCACGGAAATCCACATCCGTAACCACGCAGGTACATAAAAACTACTATTATCCAATAGATCATATAGGAAATAATTTACGTGCGTATAAGCGCTTATGTATATCAGGCGTTGAGAGTGATCTATACCTTAAAGCAATATTGGGGGCGGATGGCATCAGATGGGTCTCGGAACATCGGTCATCGGTGGGATGTGAGAACTGTAGAGGACAATTTTTAAGAGCGGTTCCGTGTTTCGAAAGAAACGTTAAGTAGTCATCAGCCACCTAAACACGCTGAAACGTTACGTGTAAATATACAAACTGCGTGAGCCTGATTTACGGCCTTGCCGAGGCTTGGCGCACTGCAGTGCGCCCAGGTTCGATTCGAATTCTTCAATACGAAAAGTCTATAGGCAACTACCGCAATAATTTTCAGCAACGAGAGGACTCCGCGACTTTATCGGGTATCATATTGAAAGGGTAAGAAGATTACAGGAACGCTGTCGTGGAAGATTTCCGGCCAGTATTGATATAAAGTTCATGTGAACGGAGTGACAGATAATAAAATCTACGCACATAGATCGTTTACTGCTCAGAAAATATGAACGAACGGAAGAGGAAATAAATATACATAAAAAGTATACATAACTAGTATACATACATACAGAAACGGATATGCTACATACCCTAACAAAACAATACATTCTAACAGTAGAAAGAGCTATCATAAGCTTTAGGGCGAATATGAAAAATTTGTTTTACCTTTATGATCTTTGCAGCATTACAATTGTACACTTTAACAGATGTATTCATATACGTATCTAATCAATGTGTCAATAGTTTCGTAATTTTGTGAAGTATTAAAATGAAGACAACGTAAAAGCTAAACTTCAGTTTTAGAACATTACGATACATCAGACTAACAATGCCCAGCGTGCAAAAAAACACGTTTAATGCGCCAAGTTCGCGGTCCACTGCCCCATCCACTAACAGATCAACGTGGCGGGTATTAGATCGCACGAGTGGCACTTCTTCTATGAGAAATATCGCGTTTTAATCTACCGCCGACATTGTTTCACGCTGCGAGTATCATCGCAGAATATCGCCCTAACAGCCTACGTTAACAACCATCTATAAGTAATCGCGATCGGAAAATAAGTGCAGGATACGTAGGCTAATTGAATTTGCGGTTTATTTTCGTTTTATTGTTATAGACGGGTGTGACCGTACGCAATGTGGACACGGTTTGTGCATATACGTATGTGTAAAGCTATCGTTATACGTAGTGTTGTGTTGTGTTTATCTAGAATTTGACTTTTTAAAAGTTGACGTGAAAAATTTTTTTCGTTTCCTTTGAATATCACCGTACCACCTGACTGTATTGGCGAGTATAATGGAACAAAATACACGGCCAGATAAAAGCTGCGCCTCATAGTCACTTTTATACCATAAACCGTGCTTTGCTACTCAGGAGACGGTGTAAAGCGGAACTTGCGGAGTCTTGAGGGAAAACCCTGACTTTCAATTAGCCATGAGATAATCGCACCTTTTTAATTTTGAACAGAAACCAGCGGCTTGTTGACGACGCTATGCGAAAAATGTCTCCATACTCTCGTTGGCTATACAAATTACATTACATATAGACCGGTAGAAGTACTGTAGGGTACTCGAAAAGACGATGTCAGTAGTTATCAAGTATCCTCGTGTAGGTATGTTTTATGCAACAAGCAACAAAGCAAACTTCCTTTATTTTCTAAACCATCATGAAAAGAGTGACGTACGTTTACACAACACAGCCCACTGACCCGGTCGTTAAAAGTCTTGCGAAATTACCATTCATCTATTCGTGCTGCAGTAGGGCCGATGCATATTATAACTATAGCCCAATGATTTTTGAATAACAGTGATTCGTTGAAAGATCAATATGGTAGCAATACCTACTTCATTTGTCAGGGTATCGTCGCGTCAATGAGTGAAGCCATAAAACTGCGAGTGTGCATGTCATGAGACACCAAGACGCTTTCGTGATAATCCAATGTATTATTGGACAGAATAAACATCATTCAATTTTAGACTTCTGTATATTTTGAAAAACAATATAAGTATTATGAAAGCTTATAGATATAACACTTATTCGCTATACATACCTACTGCATAGAATTTATTTGCTAAAGCGTCTTTATAACATGAACAATACTGGCACAAGGACAATTAGAATCCTGTTTCAAAGGCTTTCAATGAATTCGTTTTCAAGTGTGTACATTCAAAAGGGTTTTATATTAAATTTACTTTCAAGTCTCCATTTTCCACATTTATAACGCCTCGTGGCTTTCTACAGCGCGTTAGTAAGGATTTAAAATTGACGACGTAGAATGCTAAGTGGTAATCTCGCTTCGGGCGATGGAAACAGAAGAAAAAAATCTATTATCCATTTCCAGATATATCTCGTTGCAATAGAGCAGAAGAGACTTTATTGCGAATGTACAGATATTCTGTACAAATGTTTTAAATATAAGAATGTATTTAAAGACATGTCATGGGTACTTATACGCATTATTGGCAGTTGTCTAATTTCAAGATTTAACTTTATTAGTATGATAATCGTCTTTCTCTTTTAAAAACATTTCGATTATTTGAGGACTCCTGCTGTGTATTCGGTAGGTCATTTAACACTTATGGTATTGAAATCAAACCTTTCGATGCAGATGACTGCAATATAAAGAATCAGACAGTCTCATTAAATCAAAATTCTTTACGCCTTTTCGTCATTTAGAATGTAATTTATTATGAACGGTCTAGTTGCACACTCTACGGATGTAATATTTTAGCATGGGCATCTTTAGAGGCACGGATATTATCACAAATATATGCCTGAAACATTTCCATGCTAAATACGTTATAT
>DWEM01002000.1:0-12909 GCA_018245935.1 Agara belti belti
AGTTTTTTTAAAGGATAAGCGGTGCATATATGCATGCATGTTTGTGTGTTTGTCAGTCAGTAACGCAGAAGTTACTGCCTTGATTTATATGAAACTTATAAGATAGTGGGATCCTCTGTGACTCAATCTGGACGTATGCGATGTTTAAATATGTAGTTCTTCCTTGGTATAATGAATGGATGCTTCTTTATCCTGGACTGACTACATTTAATTAGTAAACTTGGTAAACATGCATTTAAATATCAAAATAATTATTTAGGTATTTCAAAAGGAGAAGCCTTTGAGTTTACCGCACAAAATTAATTTACCGCACAGAAATATTAGAGGCTAGATTTTCTAAATTTAAATTCTACTACAAATTACAGAACTATTAGTAGGAATAAGGAATGTGGAGCAGATTTGAACCCGGATTTCCGACATTCTAAGCACGGCTAACCCCAACATAGCTGATATAACTTTACATGTCTTAAAATTCTTCTATTTAAAGCAATGTATCCGTCTTAGTTAGCGCTTGAGCTTTTTTCAGCGGACAACACTGCTTCTAGTCCTCGTTAGTATTCTAATTTCAAACAATACACTTGTTACAGAACTCTCAACGTCTCGGGCGCGTCAGTCGAGCTGAAGCGAGGGCTACCGCGATGGTCTTCATCATGATCATCTCGTTCACCATCGCCTGGACACCCTACTCTATATTCGCGTTACTGGAACAGTTCGCCACGGAGGGCATTGTTAGTTGACTCTTGTATTTCAACAGATCTGTTCATTATGACAGTCCATTTGATCCAGAACTAAGACACGCGTACAACTAAAGTGAACCCTACACTATACAAGTGTAATAGTTTCATAACATAACTATAGTATAAACAGCTGGGTCCATAACTAAGTGCTTAGTGTAATAGAACGATGTAATATTAATTTCTACGTCGAACACGTTACTCATTATGAGCCAGTAGGTACAGCTTACATCAATGTCAAGACACATTACATCAATTAAGTAACATTACAGTGATCTTTGTGAGAGAAAACCCGTATGCAAATTTTGATATGAATATTATCGTAACATCACGCCTGTATTCCCCGAAGGGGTAGGCAGAGGAGTGTAGTACACCCCCACATTTCACCAGTTACGTTTAAGTCGTTCGTTCGTTTATGAATATTATCATTGATGATTTTATGTAATAACTGTAATGATGATTATTTGAATAAAAATCAGTGGCATTGTACAGAAGTTATATGGTATATCAGTATAATAGCACGCTCCTAACAACATAGAATAGTAATAGAAAAAGAATATATTTACTTAACATTTAAATACTTTTTCAAAATTCAAATGTTGCATCACGCAGTTTTTACAAAGTCAAATATATGCCTATAAAAAATATGTATATTATAAAAAAACTTCTCTATTCAAGGTGTCCCCGGGTGCTGGCGTGATCCCCGCTCTGGTCGCTAAAAGTTCCATTTGTTACGACCCATTAATTTACGTGGGAATGAACACTCAAGTGAGTTTACCATTTTTAAAATATGCTTAAAATCAGTATTTTTTAAATCTAGGAACGATTGTATAAAAAAATCTTTTTTTCCAGTTCCGACAATCAATAAAACGCATTTTTGGAATACATTCCAAGGGAAGAACGTCGCGAACTGAAAGGGGCTTCCAAAATACCCAGATACTGTCTGCTCACAAAATATCTACAGCCAATGAAATGACCACCCGTGGCAATTCATCTGAAACTAACATTTCTATCACTCCTAAAAGGCAAAAGAATGGTATAAACACCGATGAACAATCCGATGCCACTAATACCGACACTAAAAAAACGCAAAAAGTCTGTGAGCTGGGTACCATTCAGGAAAACAAAACAGTATCAGATGTGGAAAGGTCGGGAGAAACTGTGTACGATGAAGATAGTTCTAGTGACAAAAAATTAGAACTATTTGGCGAATCCTGCAAAAAGCTTCGAGAAAACTCACCCGAGCTTACAATGCTTGATTCTGACCGACTTCTTTTTAGCAAGAATTCGCAGAAAAGAAATAGCGCAGCGGATAAGGATACACTAATCAACGTATATGGAAACCAGACATACGAAGACGAGCTTGAAAGCGCAAATTCAAAGCCAGATATCGTTTTTAAAGAGCGCCATAGCCTGAATAGACCGAAGACCATAAAACATAGCTACTCGTTGAACTTGGAAAGTGTTATCCAAGAAAACAGAAAAAGGAAATTCTCGATTGAAACGAAACTAGAAAATTTTCAACCAAAGAGCTTTTTCAAAGATTCCGTTGTAGGGAAGCTTTTTGATCCGGACTCCAAAGGGCGAGACAGCGTGAAGAGTTATCTATGTGGAAACGACACAAGCGATAATACCGATGACAATTTGTAATTTCGTTGAATGTAAAATTGTTTTTCATATCGCAACTGATTGATTACATTTTGTTGAGAAAAATAAGATTGATATAATATTGAATGCGGGATAGACTGTCTCTTTGGTCAGTTACCGTAACGCTGTGATTCTGTCCAATGATTAGTAAGGGTACTTCGGTGCTGTCTCCGCCAGGAGACGCATAGGATACGACATGAAAGAAGGGATTTCATCATACATCTGTGATAAAGATTAGAGTGCCAACATTCAAAATTTACTTTTTGCATTGTTGAAGACGGAATGTAAGAATAAGATAAATTAATAGATAAAGAATAAGATAAAAAATTAACCTAAGCTCAACTTTTCTCTAACCGATACTTTCTTAATATATCGAAACAGAAAGCACGTAATTAACACAGCATTTTCGCAATAACGATGTGACATACTAATATATTAATGATTTCAAAATTACACTTTGCCGGGTTATTTTTCCAAAAATTTCTAAGACAATAAAATGGACTATAAGGAAATCTAACTAATCCAATGCCATTGTTTTTATTGATTGTGCGAAATAAAAATATGATAAATATTCCACATCCAATACATGTATTATAAAGATATTAATTTAACATATTTTCAATGAATTTAATTGCATAATAAGAAGAGAAAATTTTATAAAATAGCAAAAAATGTTTTCGCTTTTTCTCCGAAAACTCAAATGAAAGGGCATTAAACCAAACTTATGTTATACAATAAACACAAATAAAGTCATTGATACATTTATAAATTGTTTGAAATAATAACAGCTATGACTTAGTCGCTTAGATTGATTAGATTTCATTCTCACACTCCGTATGTCTGGACCCAAAATAGTTAGCATGAATCCTCATAGCATTCTCGGCTATATCAGTGAAGTAATACATTTAGTGGTATCCCGCACGTTCTAGAGTTGTCCATAATATTCCCTAAGGGCTATAATGTTTGCGAACCCTTACTTAATTAACCTTATCCACCAATTTCAGATACGAAGATGAAAGATAACAAAAGTTAACGTAAACCTCCGATCCTTTGCACAAAATCAACTGTAAATTAATCAAATCTACAATTTGATGTTACGTTAAGTAATTTCATGTACAATTATAAATAACCTTTCGCGCGCAGTTCTATATGATAATAGAAGATAGATAATATGAGAATAGATAATGGAAACGCAATATTGATTTTAATATTAATTAGTTATTTTTACAGCTCATTTTCAAGATAAGATCAGTTCTCGCTGTTTTGGAAGAATTACGTACAAAACCTTGAGGTTAATTGGTGTTGACTTTAGTGTGTGGTAAACAATTTTTTTACTTTGAGTAAAACAAATAGAATAACAGACAGTCCTATTTTATTTCTAATACAATATATTTTTTGCTCATTAGCAGGTAGATGTTGTTTATTTTTATTATCAAGCGATTATAACGATTGTTTGCAAAACATTTTGATAATAAAAGTCCAAACCTAAAATCTTTTTAGACCAACATCTCAACTTACATGACTTATTTCATAGATAATTAATTAGTCTTGATGGTTAAGTCACATTTAAGCTGCGACCCAACTGCGGAAACAGACGTTTCCTCTAGGTTCTGTAGTCAATTATCTGAACCTTGCAATAAGTCGTATTATTCCAAAATCACTATAAACATTGAGAAGGTCGATTATTTTTTAAGTAAATTCAACATACCTACATATCGTATTGTTTTAACGTTCCATAGAAATGTAAGCAAGAATAAATTAATGTTGAATTAAAGAAACGCACAATTTGAGCCTATAAGGTTAAATATAAGAGGAATATAAAAACCAGCTGTAATATATTACTGCATTATTTAAAAAGCGCGTTGTATCTTAAATGTAATTGTGACATACTTAACAGAACTAATATATTTCTGGAAACTATTAGAAACTTCAGCAAATGTATGTTTTGAAAGGAACGTGCTTGCCATTTTAATAATACACTATAATAACTTAATAATACACTATAATAACTTAATGATACACTATAATAACTTAATAATACACTATAATAACTGGAAGGAACCGTTATAAAACTGCGTCTTAAGAGGTGAAAGGAATTTTCCATCTTTAGATTTGCCTAACATTTGGAAAACAGGCCTGACTGACAATTTGTATGTATGTGGCTCATGAGCTGCATACTGATACACCAAATCGAAATGTAAACATAATTTCAATTTAACACGACTTAATGGATTGTTTAAAGGTAAAACAAACTGCTAGACTAAAGTGAACAGAGAGGAATGAAGTATTTATTTTTTGAAGTTAACTTTTTTGTTTTTTTAAATTTATAATTTCTTGACTCTAATAAGATAGGCGAAACAAAACTTTTAAAACTAAAAATAAAGATACATTATAGTGTGTGCTTTTTCACCATCCAAGACATGTGTGTATATAAATACTATGAATATAAAGATAATCTTAAAAAGCTGTTTCTTAATAAATGTAAATGTAACAAGTAATAATAATTACAAGTCGTAGAGTCTGCTATACTGCTTTGGCAGCAACGCAGTATCTTGCCATTCCTGGGCCTCGAGTCCAGCTAAAGGAGGCCTTGTTGTCATCCGTCACGCTTTTTCACGAGAGTAGTGGCAAATCTTTGGTCCGAAGTTTTTACCTGGCGTTCACTCGATTTTAACTTTTCACTACTGCCTAACATACGGGACCAACTTTTAAACCAACCGTAAACTTTGATTAGTCTAGTACAAACAAGAAAACTTAAAGTTTGTAATAGTTAACATTATGCTTCTAATTATTTTCTGTCGTTTTTCATAATATTAATAATGTCAATTAAAACTTTTATCTTCAACATGTACATAGTTAGGTATCTAAATTTATGAACATCTATAACTGACTTCCTATAATAATCATGTAAATATTAATATAGTAAATTTATCTAATGTATCTTTTAGAAATCTTATGTATAATGTTGATGTATAAAATGTGACATAAGTTATCGCTTTAACATAACTAAGACTTCCAGTTTATGAGAAAAATTTGAACGAAATGGGCATGACCTAAAATTAAATGTATTTAATTTGTAATATAGCTCCTAATTTGTTTTTTTTTGTTAAAATCACAGGGGAATAAGCTTTTCTAGTCATGTGTGCTCGATCTTCGAAGGCTTCAGCTGTTCTCTTTACGAGGAATCGCGGCCAAATGCCAGCCTATCATGCAATTTAAAAAAAACACTGACATGTCTTCTGTTGCTTTTTTATGAATAAATAGTAGTTTTTACTTAATATAATTACAGTATTATTCTTCATCGCATTATAAGTAAATGGCCATATATAATTATTGTTATATTTAATATATAATAATAAGTAATTTTAAAAACTAAATCAATTTAATATTAGACTAAAAGTGATATAGTTAGATAAATAAAAGAAATATTACATTTTGAAAAATTTAAATTAAGTTTAACTAAGAGTTTTATATACTTACTTAAAAAATATGCTCAGAAAAGTTAAATTTCTATCGATGTTGCTTGTATACAAATGTATATAGTAAAAAAAAAAAAAAATTATAAAAAAAAATGTTTTTATTCTCCTAATCTGTATCCATTCTTGTAAAAATTGTTTCTTGTTAATTTACATTATAAACTTTGTGTCTATAGATATTTATGTACAAAGTTATTTCTGCTCCTTTAATGTTTAATTAAATAAGTTACGTCACACGTTTTGTTGTTCTTGCATACAACCCTTTGACACCCTCTTGGAAGTTAACTTATGATTTTAGCCGTATCTCAATTTACCGTTATCTATATTTTATATTTTCATAAAGTACATTGGATACCTACATAGCTTTAAATATAATAAATGCAATGCTATTCCATATCCGTTGGGATAACTTGTTACAATGTTGTGTTAAAATTATATTATCCGCGAAAACAAAATTCCACGAAATGTTTTAACTGTGAAAAGCTTAATGAGGTCACTAAAGCTATATATTTATCTACACAGGTAATATATACGAGTACCAAGCAAGCGCCGTCGAAATTCAAAAATTGTCTGTACTCATTAAAATAGTAATTGTATACCACGCTTTTTCATAATGAGTATTAAAACGTGTTCTCCTAATGTTACTGATAAATTGAGGTTTTAGGGCCCACATAATTACACCTTTTCAGATTCAAATTTGAGTTAGAATTTTAAAACAATTTTATCCTTGTCTGTTTATTTATTTATTTATTATTTTATCAAATTTCATGATCATTAGACAGGAAATACAAATAATAACTAGCTCTGTGTGAAATACTTCCTATTTGCACTTCAATAACTAGCATAAAAACACGTTTGAGGAAATCTTTACGTACAAGTAAACAATAAGAATAAATACGAACCACATAGATATAATAATCCAGCAGAATCAAATTTTAATTAAAATTGTTAATTACATAATATATATAAAATAAATTGTACAAATATGTAGCACCACTCTCTTACTCTATATAATTAGTCTATAGTTTTTGACAACGTTATTTTAGTTCTGTTCGAACCACATCACTTGGCTTAGTTGTGTCGCATTTATAACGTAAGAAATTTAAGTTATAATCTTGTAAATAGTGAATATAAAACACAATTCATTTCGTTATATACAAGGATTATTTACTATAGGTATAAAAGTTTTTTATATAATTGAAAGGGTGTTTAATTATTGTTTATAAAAAAAACAGTATCGTTCATAAAACACATGGACATTCACATACTGGACTTATTAGATGATGCTTATGTCCAACTGTGGGCTAATACAGGCTGTGTAGCTTTTTCTAAAACTAAACAAGACTTTCGAACTTTCTTATTTCGTAATACAAATGATTTAACCTAAGCCTTTGGTTTAGATGATCTTCCGTTCGACCCCTACTTAAATCTTCATATGAATGCTAGGGATAAAGTTTTCCAATTTAGGTCTATCCTTAGTAAAAAAAGGATGGATTGCCAAGATCAAGATATTGCCTTTTTGCTTACGGACTGGCTTACTAATATAACCGACAGTTTATGAATTCTAATAATATATCCAAGAAAGATACTAAACGAAATATTCAGTGAAGTAAAACATTCAAACATTGAACAAAAAGGTATAGCGAGAGTTAACAATAGCCACATAAGCTGATTCTCCATTCGCACCTACTAATTTCACCCATTCCTTCCGTCAATCTTCTATCAGAATTTATGTAAAAAACATCTATCTTGAATTCATATATTTAGTTTCCCCAAATTTAACTCGAATGATAGGTATTTAATTTTTAATTTCGAAAACATACTACCTTTGGAAAGCCAGAGGTACTTAAACCCCCCCCCCCCCCCCCCGGATTAAGAGACTCAAATATAAATCACTACTATCACTGCTGCTTAGCTATTGGAATATCTTGAAAATAATTATCAATCGACCTTGACAAAATGACTACATAGATGTAGATACATAGATACATGCGTGATAGAAAATTCGCAATCACGCATTCAAGGCGAGAGTTCAAAAGAAAATATCGAACAATATACAATAGGAGTACACAATTTTGTACTCCCTTACCAGTTGGAATATCGAAAAGCGAAAATCATTAAGATCGGATGTGCGTGACAATATTCTGTATTGGAATTTCATACAATCACGTACTGTACGTGTTTGAAGTCACACTTGGATTGTGCCATTTCTAACGCATTTGGTTTTGACGTTCGATTCGACTTATTTCTAGAATATTATCTCCAATATGACAAATTCTTGTATATAATGTAATTGGTTGCTCCGGAACGGCACTAACGATTTCGACGAATTTCTGTGGTTAGATAGTCTCTTACTATTAAAATTGATCTAGGTGTCTTCTCCATGATAATCCGTTTTCACGTGAAAAAATGGATTTATATTTCATGTACGCCATCTGTTATTGAGTAAAAAAACGTTGATGTTTAATCAATATAATTTAGGCTATACGAAAACAGATGGCGCTGCTTTACAAAGTAAGCTATTCAAAAACAGATAGTGCTGCTATATAAAGTAAGCTATTGAAAAACAGATGGCGCTACATTACAAAGTAAGTTATTCAAAAACAGATAATGCTGCTATGTAAAGTAAGCTATTGAAAAACAGATGGCGCTGCTTTACAAAGTAAGCTATTCAATAACAGATAGTGCTGCTATATAAAGTAAGCTATTCATAAACAGATGGCGCTGCTTTACAAAGTAAGCTATTCAAAAACAGATAGTGCTGCTATATAAAGTAAGCTATTCAAAAACAGATAGTGCTGCTAGATAAAGTAAGCTATTGAAAAACAGATAGCGCTACATTACAAAGTAAGCTATTCATAAACAGATGGCGCTGCTTTACAAAATAAGCTATTTAAAAACTGCTTGCAGGCGCATGATCTATACGTTGATTTTTTAAATGGTTTCATTAATCATCCACGTCAATCAGAATAGAGACAAACAATTTTTCATAGTCAAAATAGACCACCCATTTTCTTATTTTTCTATATTTTCTTCCTTGCACGTTGTTTTTCCCACATTTTTACCTCGATTTGAGTAAACCCAACGCATCTAATCTAGTTTAACACCGGGTATTCGTCTAACTCGTTACAAACGTAATGTACCTAATAAAATTACGTTTTTTACTAATTACGAATCATTATCAATATAATGTAGCAAAAGGTTTTCCAATAAAACAAATTCGTTGTTTCCTTGTGTTTTATTTTAAATAATCTATTCATAGGGTATGACGATAATTATAATAATATACTTTAATCTTATGCAATACTGAACAAAACAATAAAATTTACAAATGACAAACTTTCATAGATACGCATTTGAATAAATTATTAAAAGAATTTTCGTCACATCGCGGTAACAAATGTTTAAAATTAAACTATTTACACAACTTAGAACTAACGAAAAATCGGTTTCGCTATCAATGGATACACAAAAGATATTTATAGAGGTCCATGGAATACTATTAAATGGTAAATATATCGAAAACTTCGTGTACGGCGTAATATAAATTACAAAACATTATAAAAATCCAAAAGTCGCATCCTTAGGCATAATTAGATCGTAGTTTAGGAGACTGCTGCCACAGCAATGCTATCGCCACTCTCGACATAAAATAAGCTACGCACGATCCCATGTTCAATATTATTGTAAATTCTGTATAATTTTAATCAGATGCGCGTCCATACGATTTATATTGCGGGTCACATAATTCCTATTCATTGCATTTCACTTCGACAGGAGTCTCGTAAACTACATGAATACAGTATTATCAATTCCTATCAAATAATGATTTGCGTCACAGCGAAATACGAGTCAATTCCAGATATTTATATTTTGGAGGAAGCATTTTAACTTGACAAGGTTTCGTTTGTGTAGGTTCTATGGGACACTATATTGCTAGCTATGGGATCTTAGTAACGCTTAAGAATAAGGGAAGAAACAGTCAATATTCACATTTGAATCAATTCTATTGTATGGAAACACGGATCGTCAACCAGAGGACTTTTAAATCATGCATCAACTATAAATCAAATCTTGAATCTGTAAACCATAATTATTTTACAGGAGCACCCAAAACTCAATTTCAACTACACTTAGTCTATCAATAGTTTTTTGGTGTTTCTCACCAAAATAACATGTCCCCCTCAGCCTCGATTGTTTTAGTGCCAAATGACAGGAATCCATTCTAGTGGTAAAAACATTTTTTAATAGATTTAAAAAAATTGTGTCACTGAATTTGGTCATGTTTGGTCACCATTTTCCTTCCTCGAAGCGAGTACTGTGCTGTGCCCAGTTATCGATAGTTCTGTTTATATAGTTTTGTTTTTATATAAATGTGGCTTCATGTAGATTTTGAGATTGTAATGTATATTAATATGAAGTCTGTGCAAAATTTTAATGTCTCAAATAATTATCACGATCATAATACTTAGTACAGTTTGTGAAGTCAAAAGAGATATGTTTTTAAAAAACTCCAAGTTATCGATAAAGCATATCCATATCCAATTTCCGTTTCAAAAGTAGTTCAAAATTTAGTAAATGTCTCAAGTTTATTATATACAAATATGTAATACGATAAAAATTTAAAGTGTATGGCATTACACATATTCGGTTAGATTCGGTGTTTCATGGTTTTAAATTACACACTGATTCAATGAACATAAATGACTATAATTGCTTTACTAATATACTCATATATGTATATCTCGGTCCAACGTTCTAACATCGACATATTATAATGTATTATCTCTAACCAAACCGGTCACCTAGTCGAACTTCTCGTACAAAGACTAGTCATTAATTCCGAGGAGTCAATTGTTAGTGAACATTAAAAAACAGATTTCAGCAGATTAAGGAAACTAACTAATGTCACTACATCACACACACGCTCACGTTAGCTCCGTTTAAACTAAAACTATGGAATAACGTACAGTCTTTGACTTGTCAGTCGGAATACAGCAATAGCTAAAATGTTTAAAAAATCGTTTTCCACTTTTCAACTTACACTCGTGCGAATATTGAGATTTCTTTCGAATACATGTCAATCAATATGGCGATTTGACAGATGTCAAATTGCAGTCATTAACAATGGCGTTTTTTTTTTAATTCTTTAACTAGAAAATTATTACAGTGCTAATTAAAATTTATTAGCGTTTTATGTTTTAAGAAAAGTCCGTTTTATTTTAATAGGTCCAATTCTTTATATTCCCAAAAGTGTAAGGAAATGAAACGTCATAATAAAAACGACATTGATAACAGCAGTTACAAAATGAGCCACCTTATTTGTGTGCTACATGTTTTTTTTTTTAAACAAAAGGTGGAATCTTGTCAAAAGACGTAGATTATTAATATTCGTTGTCGTTACAAACAAATTCTAACACGCGTGGCTAACGTTAGTTTCTTTACAACGTTCTACAAATCAGATCGTAAAATCAATGAGAATATATTTATTATGACAATTAAAGTATCCACCAAGCTAGCACTATTCAGCATGACAACGATCATCTAATAAAAAAAATTAAATTTGTATAAAAATTCATTCTACACTTATTCATTCACATTTAAAATAGACTGTGAAATATTTGACATAGGACACTAATATGCATGCACTGGTCAGCCATCGGCCATTTCCAATAGCTACATTAAAATAGCCGCAGTGAACATTGTCTTTAGGTATCAAAGCGTTAAACAGATCCTAATTGTTTCTACGATCCGATATTTTCACAACTACCCTACATTTCCAGTTCGCTCCTGTATCACTCCCGATGTACACACGCGCTTGGAATAATTTAAACGTCATTGTTAAATCACAGAAACATTATGATACTATGAGAAAAGCATATTTTATTATTATCATTTATATTAAAATACAGTATTTTGTATGGTGTTCAATTTACGGAGACTAATATCCGGTTCTGACGACACGTAAGTAAAAAAAAACCGCATTTCGTTTCTCGGCGCGTTCGTGTAGTAGAACACGAATCGTTATGTCACTCGTCTATGGATAATATATATACAGCGTTATAAAGAAACTAAGTATTGGCACAAAGTAATTCCGACTCGCTTACGCGCACACCTCGGTCCGGCGAGCGCGGACTGCGCCCGGAGTACACTCCGCAGCGTTCCGCGACAACCGCGTGCAAGATCACTCGCAGATCGAACGTCCGCTCGAGAAGGTCGAGAGAGCTCCTCGCTCGATCGTTCAATTCTTCTGCCGCTCCCTGGAGTCCTCGCGGCAGGCGCCGCGCGGCGGCGAGTCGCGGCCCTTGTGGGAGCCCTTGGCCGCCTTCCGCGACCTCTTGAACTTGGCGACGTCGTCCCCGAACACGTCGCCGGTGCGCAGCGCGGAGATGAGGTCGTCGAACTCGCCCTTCTGGCCGCCGCCGGGCGCGTGCCCGTTGCACTCCGCGCCGCTCGCCTTGCCCAGCGACTTGCCCACCGAGCCCAGCAGACTGGACGCCTGCTTGCGCTCCATCGTGCGCTTCTTGAGCTGCCAAACAATAAGTTAATGATTTGTCTGATACATACGCAACGTTATGCATATTTCTCGTATAGGTTTGCTACCGGCTACCGTCTTGAAAAATATCTCGTCTGTCGCTCTATCACTAAACTCATCACCCATGGTGGTATGATAGTTATTGGGACACTTGGAAAAAATATGCAATACTACCTACTCATGGCTTTATAGATAAAATCGCTGCAGCCACATAATGAATTTCTGTTTATTTATTAAGAGTGGCAATAAATTCACAGTTATAAGTATCCATAGATAGCACTCGCTGGATTCATTATCACGTTAAATGCATCAATCGGACAAGCTAATTGTCTGTCTGTTGGCAACAGTAAATATTTATTGTAGTTTTACTTTCATTTCCCGAATTTGTACGCCGTAGAAGGCAGGATATGTCTTGGACCGATAATCTTGTAACATCTTTGTATGTACCCATATTTGTGCAAATAAACGTCATTGTCATTGTCATTGTCATTGTCATTGTCATTGTCATTGTCATTGT
>DWEM01002001.1:0-12907 GCA_018245935.1 Agara belti belti
TACCCGACCCGGGATTTGAACCCAGGACCTCCCGATCGGCAGTCGCGCTAGCAACCACTCGACCAACGAGGCAGTCAACAAGGTGTATGTACTACAAGTAGTGTATGTATTGTTGAGAAAGTTACGAGATGTATTTCTCATCTTTTTTACGGTACGGGGAACCTTCAGAAGCTAACGCTATGCTTTGGGAGAGACAAGTAATTATGTGGTATTTTTACGGAAACCCTCGGTGTCATTTCTTTGCGCTGTTGTAGGACCAAGTTCTACTGCATGATACTCACATTTAAATACATATGTTTTTTTACAATTCATTAATATATCGTATATATATGACATTTATTAAGGGCAATGTACATATATATTCTGTATGTATAATATTACAGTGAATAAAATAATTTTAATTTGTATTATGTTTGAGTACATTCTAATTTATAATATCTGACCTTTGTATGAATTTATGTTTGGTATTATATTAACGTAGAAATGGCTGGAGGGTAATTTAGCGTAGATAATTGACATAAATGGGTGAGTGACGCTGCCATAAAAACCTATTTAACGGGCAAGGGCAAAATAATAGGGGTAGAAGCACAAGCGCGTTAGCTTATCGCATAATAAATATAATGATGACGCAATTAATTTAAAGTATCTCGACTCCTTGTTTTGTAGATGTTTGTATTTACGATGAAAAAAAATTAATTTGTCGCCTTAAATGAGATTTGTTAAGTCAGAAGGGCTTTCAAAGCAAACGAGACACTTAAGGAACGAGACAGATTTAACATTTTGACACTAACTTTCAGAATAAAAATATACCGCCCATTGTATGGTTTCGTATAAAATGAAATATGGTTCAAGTTTAAAAGAATTATTTTACCTACTACATAACATTTTCGTTAACCTGTCCCATTTTAACTGGCAAAGGTATCTACAGCTTGTTTCAGCAAGTCAAATTAATATTATATAGTTTGCAATATATTATTTTGTATTCATTGTTATTCGGTCATTATTTTGTTTTGTCTCCTAAATTATCATATAATTTGAAATCAAGGAAAATCTTGTTCGTAATGAATATAAAATATCTCTATACTACGTACTTTTCACGCTTGAAAACTTATATTCAAAAAAATTATATAATGACTTATTCAGTAATGGAATGGCAGATATCGGATAAAACTAAGGTTCGGCTAATGTTTACCTTTCGATGATATTATTGACACAACGTTGCTAATTTGTGGTAAACCCCAAGTATATAATACAACTAAATCTGAACAAACGCACCATAGAACAACCATTCGAAACAGATATTTATGAATATATGTATATTGTTTAAGTTTGAATATTTCCACCAAAAACTTTAAAACAACAGTTGTATCAAGATATTTGAGCAGTAAAACGTAATGAAGACCATGTTTATGATGCAAACTCTTTAATGGAGGATGACCGTCACGCTGCATTGGATTTAAAGCCGATTGATATTCCGCAATAGCGGCGCATCCACTATCTAGATAGATGGAGAGCCCGCTCGTGTCGCGTATCGTTCATACAGTACCGCGCACTGTATTACCCCACGCTAGGGATTTGCAACAGTTTCCACCACAACACGTACGGCCAATAACCGAACCATCCTCTATCCAGAAATCTTTTTCTAGCCTTCATCAGTGAAATGAAAAATATTTCTTTACCACGTAATTTAATAAGGGCGTAATAAAAAAGGAAAATATGCATATTACTGTATATTCCTATCGATTGAATTACTTGAATGCATTTCAAACGTTTAATTGATTGATAGAAACCCGTATAACGTTCACATATTATGAAAGTTAAAAGCCATGAATTCAAAGATCTGAAAGAAGAGAAAAGAAATCACGTAGTTTGCTGTACAGTTCGCGCCTTGTATAAACTCGGGCAGATTATCCGTATTTTATGCTGGAAATATTCCCGATTGCCAAATGAACCCGCAAGCCAAAGGTTACCCACGCCCGAACTACTCTATAGGGAAAAAACCGTTGTTACGTACGCGGATACGTATCTCTATCACACATTATACACAGCTATTATTGCATATAACAGTGAAATATTGCAGCTGCATTGAGCGTGCGAAAAAGGCCAGTTATTGGAGGATGAAAAATATATGCCGGTGAGAGTATATTTTTAAAACGTCTATTTTTGTTACCAAGTCATCTATATTTGGCATGACACAAGTTTTGTTTGCTACGTTCTATTTTATGTTTCGGGTATTGTACAGAAACGAATTAATCTGTTTTTTATACAGCGAAATTTGTCTACAACTAATTATTCTTTATCAGAATGAGAATAACATCGCTTGAACAAGTCAGCTTTAGTATCTGATCGTATATTATTTTGCTATTTAACAAGTACCGAGGGTGTTCGATTCGGAGGAATGACGATAACAAAACTAAAGGCAAATCAATATTAGATTCATAATCGTCAAACCACGAAGAAAGCCTTTATGGTGATTTGACAATTTTCGCGATAGAGTGTTTGTCGAGTTATGAGAATACGTTGACATCTAGCTGTGTTATTTAATGTAATTATAACTAAGCAAATATCGATAAGTTGAAAATAGGTAAGTCAATTTGCTTTACATATCTTAATACAAAGGGATGAGCGACATCATGGATTCGTTCATTCATCATTCATCATTCATTCAACGTAGGTAGTTGCGCTTGCTACAATCTGTACCGCTAAGGTAACGATAGCGGCGAGCGAATACTCCCAGCGTAGCCGTTGACACGTATCCGGCACGCGCATTTAATTAGTATTTACCCTAGTCACGAAATGACCTAGGCAAAGTATTATTAAATACACTGTATAAAAATTAGGAAATAATTTTGCCACCTGTATTTTATCTGTATATTTTAAAAAAGGTCAACCATATCTTAGGATATCTTACAAGATATGGTAACATAGTTATTGCAAAAGTATTATTAACCAATTATAATAATCAATGTTAAATTTCAGCACATCACGCGCTGACTTCACAATAGCGTTAGCATTCCAACATTTTTCACTTATAGTCATCCGCAAACAAATCACATTGAGGCTTTGCTTCCAAAAGAACATTGAGCACAACGAGAACTCGCAATATGAGGAACCTCAGTGTGCAACTGTATGAAACCTCACCTCCAACCAGCAACCTGCTTATTTCTCGTTTCGACTTTAATTAAAGTAAGACAAAATCTAAGAAATCAAGGGCTATAAACTGTCCTTCTGACAATTATATACTTCATTAGCAATTGTTCCTTTCATGTTTTAACCTCTAAGGATCAATACCCAAAGCACAAATATTTCAAAGTACAAAATACTCTTGTAAAGATGGCAATCAATTTTATGCATTAAAACTGTCAAATACTGAAAATTTACACATACAAATTCAACAAGGCTGATAATTATTCAAACAACTTTTGTACGGCCAGCATGTACATTGATTTACATTGAGTACAAAAATGGCACACAACAAAGCTTTTCATGGACGGCGGTTAATTCAATAAACTACATACAAATAAGTGAGTTTGCGCATAATTTAGCAATTGTAGCATAGAGTGGTGGCCGAGAGCGATGAGCTGTTAGCGAACGAAAATTATGGTTGCTTCAACCTTTATCGCGAGTGTATCCCGCACCCCGTCGCCAGCCGATAATTGGCATTTACCTACCTGGATAATTTAACTATCCCTGTTGCTTTAAAAATATACTGGGTTACATGGTTACTGGTTACATACATGAATTGTAACTCAATATTCGTATTAGAAAAAAAAACTCAATAGGCAGAAAGCATCCATTGCCGAATATCTTTACCTAGTGTAGTGAGATAATAATAATAATAATATATATTGATCATGTCTGGCAGTCCGGCGGGGGAATCCAGCCATTCTCCTGGGTACCGACTCAACCACAGGGCTACGAGTTCAACTCGTTGTTTTATACATACATATGTCATTAAGTTTGACTTGGATATATTAAGGTACATGGTTTTGTACTGTATAGTACATTCATGTTGTTTATAGACTCCATTTTAACATCTTCAAATACGTATCACTTATTTAACGTTGTCCAGGTAATTAAATGTTATTTATATAGTCATTTCAGCATAAAGAGGTTAGCGAGCTTATTTCATATGTACGCGGATTGCAGTCACATAGCCCTTTATCAGTTCGTGCAGGTAACAACAGAAATGCGCTCACACCTGCAACACAGTGAATATGTGTATCGATAATTGACATCTGCCCATGATAACGAGCTGTGTTAGTAACGGAATTGTAGAGTAGGTGGTTTCCAAAATTATGTATTTTCAAACTAGGACATTTCTAAATGTAGTAACTACATAACGCAACGTGAGGATACTAGATATGATATAAAAAATTGTTCAGTGATTGAACTATATGTATTGTTGAGTTAACAAAAAATCCTCATTATGAGCTAGCGAAATCGCAGCAAAATTATATTCAGTGTATTTCAGTTTAATATTCATCGAAACTGGAAGGCTTAATTAATTGCATGTAAGTGAATGTGCTTTAAACGTTTTACTCGTATATTCATACACAATGGAGATGGTCCAATAAGCGTCAGATCATTGCGGCCGTTTTAACCGTTATAAGCCCGCGCAGGTAATGATGGAAGCGAGTGAATGCCCGCAGAGCATCGGCTGTGTGTGCTAGTAATAGCCATTTAACCCTGATAGCTACGTGAACTGTCCATGCTACTGCGTAACACATCGAAATGGTGAACGCTTTTTTTAAAATTGGAATGAGCTGGAAACGTACAGTTCCTTTTTTAAATAATGAAGGTATTCAACTTGCCCTCGTTTCAAAACAGCTGACTTAATTCCGGCCGACATTCAATTGTTTTGTTATGATTATGATTAGACATTGCAGCGTAGTAAGTTTATGTAAACATAAAATTATGCAAACATAAGATAGTACTACCATTTTATTTTGATATACAGAAATATACAAATAACATATATAATGTTCGAAATTTACCAACCCAGTCGTAAACTGATTAAATTAACTCAATCCTTTATTATTGTGTTCATTCAGGGCTTTGCGAAAAATATCACAAGGCTGAAACCTCAACAATACTTATAGCCAAAGTTAAGAACGAGGATCTTCGAAACAAATAGGGGTTCCGCGATAAGACACTCAGTTTATATTCAAGTACTTTCATTGTTACAGAACAAAGGATTCTGTATTGTCTGAAAATGTATTTTGTGTAAAATGGCTAACAAGCTCCCCAAATGGAAAGGGACTGTCATTGTGAATATTATCAAAGTCGTGTGACTTGATTTGTAACTTGATACAAGGACGATCACATGTAGCATGTATGTACAGTGCCTTCATTCACAGCGTTACTAAAAGGGTTCGACCAAATGCAGAGAACGGTTATATCAAGTTGCAATTTGTTTCCAATAACAATATTTATGATTCTTGCAGTTAAAAAATAAATACGTCAGAAAGTGTACAACGATAAACAACTTTATTAAAAATGTACATGTATACACACAACAATTTTTTAATAAAATTATAGATATTTTTATTCCTCAGTGAATACTGCCAGCAGTTCCTTTTTAAACTTTTTTATTGTTCCACTACTGAACACAGAACTAGCCAAAAAGGGTTGAAATGAAAACTAGTACAATAGAAATCTGAAAATATTCAATTCACAAATGGAAGTATAACAATATCTATACTATTATTTACTAATAATAAATTATAATTAAAGTGATAAATATAACTAAACTATATATAAAAAAGATCAACTTAAATACATAGATGTGATATACTTTTACTTCGAAGTTTCTGAAACGGAAGGTGAAATACGAGTGTATGATAATGCATTTTGCCAATGATCAAAAAAAATTTTACACAATACCAAATCTAAGTGTACAATCCGACATAATTTCGTGTTATTCTAAAGAACACAACCAACTGTTCAAAACGCAGTAGTTATACCGTCTTTTGACAGGTTGCTGTGACGTCACTCACGATCACAGTCACGTGGCGACCTCGGTTGACACTTATGGCACTTAACTGTCGCGCTATTACTGGCTTGGCGAGGAGCGACTTGGCATGCTTTGAATTGAACTACGGTAAACGTTACATTTGATATGGGCAAACGAATAGTCTAATTCAAATTAGATTCAGTTTTAAGCATATATCAGAAACATTATTTTACAGATAACTCAAAAGCATCGTCCCACAGTTATCACAATATGGTCGCCGCATTTTATTTTTCAAAAATAAAAATCAACTGAACGAAAAGCACATATTTTATTATTTGATAGCTGCATTCGAGAAAGCAGTGGCAGAGGTGTTTGATCCGGATCCAAAAAATGTTTAACGATTCGTACCTACTGGAAAAATATTATAAAACATTGAACTTGGACTTCTACGAGTATAACCATTTTTTTCTCACTTAATGATATGTATTATATCTATTCACTGTACGTATTTCGATTATTATTCTTCATTTTGATACTTTCTATTATTCTGTGATAAAAGAATTTCTGGAACAGAATTTCGCAACCCTTTTGACACGTCCTCGTGTTGACAATATCTTTCCTTGCACTCTGCAAATATTTGAACTCCTTCCCCTCTTCGTAGAGCGTCATAGTTCCTAATGTCACCGGATATGTTTAAAGACTCAAGAAATAATAATGGATGATACGTTAGGATAATACAATACCAATTTTTGGAATGCTAGGTATTTAACTGTTTGTTTCTTAATGTACATAATATAAGTAATAAGCAATTTAATAATAACTATAATGTAAAAGTTTATATGTAATATCAAAGGAAAATTAATTCAAATTAGGATTAAAAAACCATTGTATAGATTTTTATAATAATCAAAATAGAATAAATGTAGAATAAAATGATATTAATGTGATTCATGAATATAATATATACCAAAGACAAAATGCAAAGTTATCAATATAGTCTTTTTCAAGACAATTACATAGAACATACCTATATGTAAACAGTATAAACGTTTTATTTTTATAATATGTTCTTCGTATATCCTACATGTAAACATATTTTCTGCTTCACTAGATTAGCCGTAAAAGCTGTCTTAAAGCGCAATATTGGGTTCCAGGTAAAACTCATAAAGTTTATAAGATTCTTGTGCTTGTGTGTAGCGCAAGTTTAGGTCCCTCGGCTCCATTTATATGCAAAAAATTTTAAATACATCATACCGTGCTTGAAATATTTCATGCATAGCGTATTATGTGAGGATTTACTTAGAAAATGCGATTTATGCAACCACTTTCACGGATTTATCGTGAGATAAATAAGTCTTTATCTAAATAAGGTATTTTTTAAAATATCAGCTCATTAAGTAACGGGTTCTAAGCCTTAAACATTACTGAATTTAAAATTTCATTGTGACAGAAAAAGAGGATGATATCTTTATTGCAAGATTGAGTTAATTTTAAAATATCAAATATTTCAATGGTCCCAGAAATTGAAAAACCTGAATAAATGTTTCAGAATAAATTGACGTATTTTCTTTTTCAATCAATTTTAGCTCATAATACATACATACAGCCAGGTACGGGGTAGGCAGAAAGCGCCGAGTCTCAAACATCTCTGTCCTTGCAAACCTAACGCGCCTTGTAATTAATTAATTAGCTCATAATCTCATATGCATATATTATTTAAGCACTCTAGGTTAGTTTTCTTTAAATTTTTTTTAAATTCAATTCTTTCTTCACATATTCAACTACTAAAATTCAATGAAACTGGGATCAATTCAAGCACAAAAATTAAATCATTCATTCTGTTATACGTATAAAATAGACATGCCTCTACTTGAAGTTGTATATCCAATCTTGCCGTCTTATAAGGATTTGGCAATAACGCTGACTTGATTGGTATCAAAACAGATGCCACTATTATTTCATATCTTTCATTTTCCTGGTAGATAAGTTATATTATTGACGACGAAATCACATATGGTTTCATTTTGCTTATGACATTTCTAGGGTACAGTTTGAAGTGTTATTGTAAAAAAAATCTTTATGGAATTTAAATCGTTTCTTAAGTTTAAAAAACTTTTTAATACAATACAATTCACTTACGGAGAAGTTAAAAGAATAATTTAATTAAATGACAATATTCATTACATATAAAATATTATAATAAGTAGTAGCACAAGTTCGTGTATTAGAGGTAGGTACTCTTAACCTGGCCTTCCGCAAATACGTCTCCGACATGATTGAAGTTCGTACGCCTAGATATGCCTTTTCCTACTTTACCATTCGCACCCACCTAATTAATATTTAAAAAATACTAGAAAATTGGCAGGTTGGCAACAATTTCAATGGTGCTGATGAGTTCCAACAACAACTGCAGACGTATTTTTAATATTCATAATCGTATTACGTATCAATTATGTATCAACGACACATGTGGTTCCAATACATAGCGAATCATTTAAACATGTTTTATAAATAATAAACGTGTTTGAGGGGATCCGATATCGGATTTGTAATTATTAATTCGGCATGTTATGCCTGCTTTAATTGCACGTTGAAAATGTTGAATAAATTTTTATTTCTTTATTATAAATAAGGCCGCGGCTTCACTTGCGGCAATCAGTATACTCATACTTCTTGCCGCAAGTACGTACAACAGGTACCAGAGAAGTAAAATCTGATTTAAAAAATATTATTATTATTATTGGGAGTTATATTAGTAGGATATGACAATTAATATTGTGTTTATATTTCAGCAGTGAGCAGTATACTCGTAATACGTCGGTTATAATGTTTACAAATCCCATGCATCCCGAACTTTTTCTGAGAAAGTCATCTTTTGAAGATGTCCTTAGTACCAAAAAAACACTCTAATGAGTTCCACTTTACTGCGACCCTTTCTAGTTTTAATAGTTATATAACTTTATGGGACACACCATCCACGCACAATTATCTCGTACGATGATAATAATAATAGGAGACAATTACGTACACGGTTATCTGATTCCAAAATAGGCAATTTAATGCCTTTTATGGTAACCGGACAGCTTGTAAACACATATACATACGTACGATATAATAAAGATATTTCTATTACACTCAGAAACAGAACAAACAAATGTGGTTATCTGTCAAATGTTGTTCCTTGGTGGAAATCGTATCCACGACCTCTGGTTTAGTAGTCAGGGTTAAAGAACTAGACGACACCAGTCAAATGCAGATGAAGTATATCTACCCCGCGTATATTGAAATGTATATATTATACTCTATCTACTAGTAGTGGGGCGAAATTTAATGCTGTAGGTAATGATTGTTTTAATCTGGCGCAGTCCTTTATGCTACAAAGGTATTAAGCTCACGCTGAAACATGTCGAGAATTTAAGAGAGAATTCAGTCAATCCGAATGTTTGTCGATTAATTCCGCAGCCGATGTAAGGAAATTGAAAATGTTCTATCGAAATTTTATTCATGTTCTTAGTAAAACTTACTTCTAGATTGAAACGGATAGCAAAGATATATACCTAATACTAAAATGAAAGTCAGACTTTTGTCACAAAGTTATAGCTATGTATAATAAAAAAATGCAGCTATTTTTATGATACGGTTAGTTGAATACGTAATCAAGCCTATTGTTTTTTATGTTATGTTGAATGTACACCAGCGCGGGTGATATTAACATTTTATACGCCGACAACTAACTCTTTTGTTTTTCGATTAACATCAATGTACCTTTACTAACCGTAGACAAAGACATGTTAAGCCTAAAGCTTGTGATCAAATTATGACATTAAAATAAACACTTTTCTGATTGATTTACACAAGACATAGTTTTGCAAAGCTCGTTTTGGGGCGAAAGAAAATTGTCTTTCGCTGATAATAAATTTACCGTCAATCATTTTATGTATTCACGGGTAACAACTCAATCGCTGAAAGAATTCTACGAAAAATGTGTACATAAGTGACGAATTCGATCTCACAAAGTAGTGTAATGTAAGGAAGTTATTGGCCCGACAGTAAAATATGGCGGCAATTCTCGAGCCACCGTTAGTCGAATTCACAGTCAATCCTTCTGTTTGTCAATCAAACCGGCAGCGGATCCTATGAAATTGAAAATGCTATTTGCCTGTGCCGCAAGCCTTTATTATTGTACATTTCAATTCATTCTCTTTCGAAAGCTAAAAGTTTTGGGTTGTTTAAACGGCTTTATTATATTCGGGCAAATTCATATGTCGATAGGATTTTGTTTGCCTCCTATATTACATGTTATAATATACATTTGAAGGATTTATGTAGTTTGACAGCTGGCTGACGATATACCTATTCATTAGTACTGTAATATATTTAAATATTTTTTAAACACAAAAACCACCGTGAAACTAACAATTAATTACTAGAACCTAATTAAAATGCCCCATAGACCTATTTAATTATTAATATGTACATAATCCATTCATCAGTCTTTAGAAGTCCGTACACCGGTTTCGTATACTTTTACTGGTTATAAGTAGAAATTAAACGTATGGAAGGTAGACCGCGCCACTGTCCTATAAGCTTCCAATTTCGTCCCTATTGACTTGCATCCTAATATAAATGTATCTAGATAGATCTTTGCCAACCATCTTGGCCATTATTGTATTCAAGCAAGCTTGCTGCCTCGCTATAAAGGATAAAGCCAGTGATTACGGGTATAGAAGACATTGTATTAGCTCTGCGGCCAGCCAACGCATCTGTTTACCAACTTTGCATAGGATTAGTGAATACGGGAAGCTAATGATATTACAATATAAATATGGTTATACCTCATAAATGTATTAGTACATACTAAAAGTTAATGTTAATAAAATGTACATTACAAACTTCGTGTTCTCGATCGTTCTAGTTTCAATTTTGATTACATGACTTCGTTACAATAATCCGGACCGAACGTAATGAGTAAATTCAGAAATCCCAATCATTTGCACATTTTTGGGTTCGAATAATACAAAGGTAGCGACCCTAAGCAACTATAATATGAGCATTTTACTGTGCTCCAGAATCAATTCTGCAAAATGATAATTTTATTCATAGAGTTCCCGCTAGAATCGTATCGCTTACTTTGTCCGTGATTCGGTTTAGAAATATTTTATGAAACAGCCGTAGTACGAGCCCAGAGTTCACATGCACATGCTACTAATGTCTTCCTTATGTGTCCTTATGCTCCGTTCAACTCGAGTACTTAGGGGTACTTTGAACGTTTCTAAATGGCAGTTGGTAAATGGTTGCATGTAAATCGCGTGGGTGGGACATATTGTAATTTTTTGGAACTTTGGGAATATATTAGGCAACTTTATGCAAAGCGTTATCGGCACAGTAAGTTTTTTATTAGCTTAATATAATTTTACAAGAATAATTCTTCCAAAATGACTATTGTAAAAAGTCATTAGTTTTATATTCGTAGATGCTTCAATCGGGGACTAAGGATATTGTCATTTTTTTAAACGCTTCTTTTAAAGTTAGGCAGTGACGACGAGTTTAGGATGACAAAGAAATATTGCAGCCCATTACCTCCGCAAACAACAAGTGCCATCAGTAAAAGTGTGACCTCCTCGCGAATGTAAAGTAGTTAGGTACATAGAACAAAGTGGGTAAGTAACAGAAGTAAAGAATGTGCTCGAGGCACATGGCCATGAGTAATGGCGCTCGTTTCTCTTCCACCTCCTTATGAACTCCTAGTATATCCATGTCGAACAAAATTTCACTTGTTCTCCTTTGTTAATAGAAAGTTGGGGTTCAGACGAAAATGTTATGTATGATGAAACGTTTTATGAGTGTCGTCTGTTTCGATGTTCTGCTCAAGATACAAATGTCTCAGATAATACGTAGCGACACACCAAAATAGAACACATAATTTTTATTTCATTACATTACTGTATTTACATCTATATCTAGTACTAAATATTCCTTGATTTTTCACGCCGGCGGTGCGACTGCAACAAATCTTCTAAGTTTTAAAATTGGAACCCTTAGCCGAAATATGCATGAGCTCTGATTATACAGCCTTGACTATTTAATTGGGTAGAACCGATATCATCTGGAATTGAACTGCGGAGATAACTCCAATGCACACACATTATAGCTGAACAGCATAGTCCTGTAACGATTTAAGAATCTGTTCGGCAGATGTACTTTACATCCAACGCCCAACGTCAAGGATGCTACCGCATCTGATGTCAAGAAGAGAAGATTAATATGTTGTAATGTCGTAATATTAATTAAGATTATTAGATGGACCGCAAACATGTTTTCTATATCTACAAGGGAGAAGTTTTGCAGTCTAGTCGTTTCATTTTTTACACGCTTTTATTATCTTGATATGTATGACTTTATCTATCAATGTTACGGACTCTTTTACCGTAATTTTCATCAACTTTATGACGTTTGTCGTTGTGTGTGTTATCTTATTCGGAAAATTTAAACCTGTTTGAAAGCAGTTTATATTTCTTTTCTGATTTATTAACATATTATTTACATATGCTTGCGAAGAGCTCATTGTTATGACATGATAACTAAAATCATCGTAAATGTCAGAGTGCAGCCGTGTACATACCTACTAAATTGGATTCTCCCAAAACGCTCTTATTACGTTAAGTGCTCTTTACGTTATACATGGACCTGCGATAATATTATTTGAAGCAAATTTCACTGTTACGCTTTGATAACTAGATAAACGAGAATCTCCACCTCTAACGTATTTGCTCTATGAAAATAGTAGCGGTAACAGTCAAGTTTTCCATTGTGAAATTGTCCAATTATTGTATTTCTCTCTTCGGCAGTTCTCGCTGTCAGTCGCTTTGTATTATAATAACGTAACATCACGCCTGTATTCCCCGAAGGGGTAGGCAGAGGAGTGTAGTACACCCCCACATTTCACCGGTT
>DWEM01002002.1:0-12907 GCA_018245935.1 Agara belti belti
ATCATATATAATATGACGACATTCCAACTAATATTATGTAATTGCTAATATTTTTTTAGTTACACATATTTGTGCTAAGGCAAAGATTGTATATAAAAAAGACGTTTGAGTGAAAATTGAGTTTAATTAGTGCTGTTTCATCAAGCACTGTGGTACTTCATCTGCACTCTATATTTAGATCCATTGTGTGTTAGCTGAGCTATATTAAGAAACAGCTATGCTAAAGCTCTACCAAAACGAAGTTATTAACTCCTCTAAACAACAATATTAATATTGTCTCTCCAAAACTCACTATCAAATGTAATGTTTAGTTCGCTATACAACATAGAAGACAAAGAAAATGGCAGAGCTATTTAATATCATTTTACAAAATACAACAGCATTTTAATTTATCACAAAAAGCCGCGCGACATGTCTATCGTCGAAACAGAGCTCTAAAATTTGGCATTATGAAGTCAAATGTTAATTCATTTTCCCGGAGTTTCGTCTAATTTCGTCTGATAGCTGGTCTCCGTCCGTCTGCATGTAAATGACTAGGACGAATATTAATCCAACGATAAAACGAGTACGATAACAAACGGTACATTAATAGTATAAAGAATATTCACATTATGCATTAGTTCAATATATTCGATTTACGAAAATGTATTGTTTTTATAAATTGCGTTTCTTCAGTTAAGCACGCCAGCATGTTATAGATAGCTTGTGTCCAAAACCTTATGGATAATTCCCGCAATCTCAATAATTACATCAATGCATAGTCCATCACACATCATCATCACATCAAATCTTCCCATTAGTCGGTATTGCGGCTATACTCTTAGTCTATCCTTATAGTATAGACCTACTGACTCTTCTTGTTTCTGATGCGTATTTTAGACATTGGCAGCTAGATATATCCATAAAATGCGTAGGATTTTCTAACTATTACAAACGTTATCATTAACTTAAATATAAATATTTTCGTCCGATCGCTAATTTCTTTGCCAAAAGATCATCTAAATATAAAAGAAGCTGTCACTGTAAATCTTAATTTATGCAAGCTACTCGTAGATGCGGCAAAAGAAAGACAACTCATTAAGGTAGTAGTATGTCCAAAGATGGACTAATACAGTGAAAGCTCTTATTGAAAGGTTCCTTATTCGCATTTTCATTATTAGCGGGAGAAAAAATTGCAAGCCATTTTCTGTATTCGCGGATGCAACCGATAAATTCGAAGCGATTCGGTATCGTATGTGTCTCTTTTATAAATAATGTAACCGAATGCATTAATATCAAACTAAAACAAACCTTACTGCCACAATGCCATAAGATCATTAAATTCCGCCGCCACTGTATAAAATGACCTGCGATTTTTTCAAAAAATTTATCAATCTATTGAAAGACCTTTAAAAAAACGTTGAACCCCCGCTTAAAGTTGGCAATGCAGATTGATTTAAATTTTCAATACTTAATTGTTGTTATTTTAACATACATAGATAGTACGTTTATTTTGGAACCGTCGAACGTGTCTCCTACGATTCCATACTAAATACCGTTCCATGCTCAATATATTTCCGGCATTTTTACGCAACGTATCCCCTGCGAATAAGAACCTGTACTATCTAATGAAAATGTTGATGATAATTATAAAACTAATATCCTCTTTGATTAGAAAAGCAACCAAAGTTACAAAAGATTTTGTTTCACCCTAAATCAGTCTTGTAAAAACTTAAATACTATGCGGAGATACTCTGATTAAGTGTTTTGTAGGATTTCGATAAATTACTATCGATTGAAACATATTTGTTCCATAAGACGACCTTTAAATTTTATTGAAGTATATGAGTTATAGTTTTAATTCAAACAATTCATCTAAAAATTCCTTCGTTCTCTAAACATTTGGCACAATAAAAACAAACACTCCATTTGCGTTCGTTGTGAAATATTACAAAACTGTAAATAATCTACGTATATTATATCGGCTTTGTTTGTTTTACCAAGCTTTATCGCACATTTTGGAATAAATTATTTTTACAATCATGTCATAAGAATCATGCTTTGTAGCTAGTTGTTAAATCTAATAAAAGTGAGATCAGCGTTTTGATATAATATAATTTTCAAAACAAATCTAACAAACCGCAATCCCACAATAATGGACAAAATACGCACCGCGCATTGATAAATATAAACTCCCATGAGTTGCAAAAAACTGATTTATTTCTTCATCATTACATATTTCATGAACATCCAGAAAGGTCTTACAACGTTATGTCTAGCATTGATCTGCTCAAAACTGCACCTACTGCGCCTATTTTTACGCTAAGCAGCATTAATTTATTGTGTATAATTGTGTTCGTCTGAAGGATATGTTCGGCAAACACACGTCTAGTTTTCAACTTATTTACATGATATAATGTCAGATACAATACAATATATTACACTACAATTCATTGAAAGAAAACAAAGTTACAATAAAGACACGATAGACCTTATCCTTTATGTAGCGATTTAACACGTACACAAAGACGAAATCAAAGCACGTACAAAAAAGTGGTACTTAAAGATGTAACTTTTATAATATTTGACATCGAACTCGAGTAGTTCTTGGCTGCAATGACTATTTCACATTTTAATAAAATAAGACAGGTTAGATACTGTTATTGTTCTACATTAAATCGCGAACATTACTACTTACATTTATTTGAGACGCAGACGAAAGACCTGGTCTCTAAAATCATATACTATCGAACGACTACTAATTATTATTGTACAAACGAATTATTATTATACAATGTTGCGTATCCACATTTTATCTTTATAGTGAAGATCCCTGCCGCCATAATATCTTAATTTGTTTAGTTTCTTGATTGTTCTTTTAAGCATTTGAATAAAACTCTCAGCAATCTACGCATATACCCGTTTTGTATCTCGGTGCCATAGCTTTCGTTTCGAGTCTTAGAATTCAATTGTTTTCTTGAGTAAAGTAATAAATGTCCTTCTTAGTGTCTGAGTATAATTATTATGACTAGTTTTGTCAATTATAAAAAGATATGTTAAGTACATAAAAATCACAAAAGATTTGTGCTTTCTTAACATTGATCTATTATTTTAAACAGTATATCTATATTTTAAACAGTAGCGTCTTTGCACCAATACAATATTGATATCATATACATATTTTATTGTAGTGGGTGTTTTCATCTACTAGTTACTACTGAATCTTGTCTAATGAATGGTACATTAAACTTCCTGAAATGGAAATAGGCAAAATATATTAGAAACGTTATAATTTTAGAAAAACGTGTAACATCCGTCAGAATTTATTTTGGCACATTGCACAACTAGCAGTGCAGTAATTTACGTTGTGATGGATGACATTCCTTTTACATCTGATGACCGTGCAGTTTAAGCATAATCTATTTATACACATAATTACAATGATCCTATGCGTGGGGCATTCTGCACACGTTTTTCATCATTGTGACTTGCTAGCAACTATTTTTATTATGTATCTTAAATCTACTCCGATACGATCGTTTTATGTATTTATACCTAACTAGTTTTATTTCAACAAATCAAACACGGTACGAATGGTAGGTGCATAGCAGTGGCTTTATAAAATATTTGGAAAATACACTGGGTACGTTAATAGCTGGTACAAAAGGCCGTCCTCAATGCAAATTACGTCATCATGTATTCCGTGATAACCGCCAGACATTGTATGAAAAAAGATGCTTGAAACAAGTCTCTTGTAAATAAACGCGCTCTACAATAAAAAATGTGAAAACTGTATACTTACGTGTATTTTTTGGCAATATCAATCTAGACATTGAATAACTATTGACCAGGCGTTGGTTATCTATTGTTAGTTCCGTTATACTTTAAAATATTCAACTATAAATATTTTACGGAAAACTGTTTTGTTGGATTTGATTTCAGTTATTTATTTCATAGAGGCTTTCTTTTGATCTACATAACTTGTTCTACAAAATTGTGATGAGACTACGTTTGGTATTTATTCTTATAAAGAGTATAGACTAAATTAAATAAGAACTATTTATGACATTAACTATGATGTAATATAATAAACGTAGCTAATAAAATAAACGTCTCTAATACTTGGCATTGACATAAAGGATTCTTACATTCGATATTCAGAATAATAAGTACCTATACGAGTACATTTTTATAATAGGTATACAACAGGCACGTTTTCTTCCGACATATTTTGTGTACCGCCTACATGTTATTATTTGAAGTCTATAGATAGGTATCTAATAACGTAACGTTAATATTAACGTTACAGGATCGTAAATAATAAATTAATTGAGATATGAATTGAGCCAAAACCATTTCCGCGCTTCTTGTACAATAAAACGGGAGGCCACGCCCTTGAAATAAATTTATAGAATTCTTTCCGGGATAGTTGCGTCTATTAATGCTCTTGTTTTCAAATTGTCTTGTAAAGTTATTTTTTTCATTTAATGTCACTTACTATAATATTTATCTCGGCTAAAATGTTCTCGCTTCAATTTCATTGAATATTAAAATCAAGAAGAACTCATAATATGAAACATATATATTACAAGCAGATTAAAACTCAATCAGCTTTTGTAATATAAGATTTTCTACCGTGTACATCCATAGATTTATAGCAGACTCACGCAGAAGTTAAACGCACGATAGATACCTAAGGAGAAACGTAGGGATTGTTACGAAGCGTTAAGAACACGCTAATCGTACAGAATACTTTTCGTGCGAACATAATCCGCTCTTCACCTATTTTGAGTCACAAGGGCTATATTGGGTCGATCAACTTTTTTTTGTTCAGTCATTCCCGTGCGCCATGTAGTCTTACATAAATCGATACTCTTGGCTTACATTTTATGTTAATCTTTTTGTATTAAATTTGCTGGTAGTAAAATATATGTATCGTAACCTGTCTTTAGTTACATAATTTAAATTAACACATGACGGGAAATTTTCTCAAGTGATTCTCTGCTCTACAAGCAATCAACAGATCGATTGGCTACGTTATATCTTTTCCATTCCGCACTGGAGTAGAATATAGAAGTATTCTCCAAGCCTCTCCAGTAAAGGCATAACTTATGTGGAGAATCCTTTATATAAAGCAAGACTTTAGGACATCAATAATGTCTGGGATTACAAGAAAACAACTGGCTAATTACATCATAATAACAAATAACTATAGATATTTATGTAAATGCAAGCTCAACATTTATATGTGCATAAACGGCATCTACATACTAAGTCCCAGATACGTCGGTTCGGTCGTGACTATGCGGCAACGTTGAACGGAAATCGTCTACCGACAACATTGTTGAGCGCTTTTCCAGCTTTACTCTGTTATCGGAAAATAAATGTAGCGTCCACAAAACTGTACTATTTGACTATATATTATCATAAAAAATAGCTTACAGATTATGTACGTACTGGTGAAATGGCCATATCACTCCTTATCATAAGAGCTTATGCACTCTCTAAAAACAACACCAGCAATACTGTATTATACACGTGGTATAGAGTCAATATTTTAATAATATCTTTACAGGCGATGAACACCTGACCGAGCTATGGAGAACCATGACGGATGGAACGGTGGACAAACAGGAGCGGCCGAGAACCGCACGGAGCGCTCGCAGGCAGATCGAGACCGGGTTCGGATCGAGTTTTATGCCACTTATGACGTCATGACAGGTGTGCGTATAGCCGCCACTCTTGGCGGCTTCTTCGCATTAATGGTATTTTTAATTGTGTATAAGAGCCGCAGCAAATCAGTTAAGGCATTAAATGATCCTAAATTAGTGGAGCTTGCAGAAGCTGTGGTAGCCGAGGAACAGGCTGTAGAAGAGGAAAGACAACTAACTGCGGCGTTGGAAGAAGCACTTTCTGAACGTGCACGGTCCCGGCCTTCGATAGCAGAAGAGCCTCCCTGGCCAAGAACATCTCGGTTCGCCTCTTATGGCGGAGGCTATGGTAGCTTGCTGGCACCGCCCCGACGACTTTCGAGTCTTCGAGGAGATTCTCTTCCAGGCTCTGCATTAAGATTTGCAGAAAGACGAGCGTCGGGCACTCGAGATCGTCGTTTAAGTTCGGCAACTTGTTCGAGCTCGGGCAGCTCCTATCTAGAAAGACGCGGATCATCAGTAGTGTGTACCTTACAAGAGCGCCGTTTGTCTACGTGTCCTAGCGAACGACTGGCGCCGCTGGCATCTGTGGGAAGTGTAGGACCTTCGTACGCGGTGGAATGTGATTTAGTGTCTGTGGGTGCGGACTCGGTGTTCGCCGAGGACGATGCGGATTCTACGGACGATGAAGTGGAGCAGTTCTCTACGGACAGCGGTGGCTGTGACGCTACTGCAGCCGACTGCACCGAGTTGGCAAGCCGGCCCGCGCTCCCACCACAACTTGACCGAGCTTCGAACTCTCGTGAAACGTTGTTCTAGTCCTCCGACACGACCCTCGTTGTTAGCTGTTAATAAAACTTTAAAATATCGACTTTTCTGATAGCATATAGTAGAGTAGTAACATATCAGCGAAAATAATAAACATATCGGTTAAATTAAATCAATCGTATAAATTGAGATTTTTCAGATTTTTAAATATGTACCATATCCTTATGAGTCTGGTGTCATATATGTGCTATAAAGTATTATGTTATTACGGGTAGCTTTTCTTTATTTTCTTGTATCTGTCGTAAAGTATCTATTAGGTACTAATACAATCGCTGGAAATGTCGATATTTTAATATGTTTTATAATGTGTAAATAGTTTTTGTTATTCATTGATGTTTCATAATGTTGATGTTCTATGATCGTGATAGACTTTTTACTGTATATGTATGTATGTATGAGTGTATTTTCGCAAACGTTTTAATCTAAAAAAACGCATTTATTTTATTTGCAAATTTATTTTTGCGCCTTTTTGCATAGTTGAAGCAAACATCTCGGGATCGGTACTAAGCTTGTTTCAGTAGGTCGCTCTCATGTAAGTTGTCACTTTTATTTCCTAACAATGTCTGACCAATGCACAAAAATGTAGGTACCATGCAAGGTAACTACTTTTACAACTCCGATAGATACATTCACCGTTTAGTGTTCTCTGTGAAGGTACTAGTTAAAATATAATATATCCGCCGAATTAGTCTTTTATAGGCACGTTGATATTTAGGATTATATTTGTAAATTTTTACTAAATTTCCTACTAGAGCTGAAATAATACTTGTCGTAACAATAAAACATAAACTAACCAGACATAGTTACTAGTGATTTTGAACTTTGTTACGGATGATGGGAAATTGACAGTCTGAAACTTATATCCTGGAATCTTGATTATTGTAAAATATTGTGCCCTTTGATTTTTGCGGATTTTTTATATATTTACATGATTATTTTTTGGTTTTCTTGTACTCTTCTGTTATAGAAAAAAGAATTTTAAATGTAAGAAAATGCGTGAATATCCCACCAAATATTTTCGACGAATTATCATTTGTGTTGATTCATGAAATAGGAGTGGAAAATACGAAACGCTTCTCCGGCTAGTATCAATTTCTGTAAATGTAAAATGATGGTAAATATAGATAAGTATTCTCGATTAGAGTAGTTGTCAGTGCAAAAGTTTTAGTACTATGTATCATTTATTCAACTTGATCTTTAAAAAGTGAAGGGCACACAAGACCAATTCGTCCTTTGAACAATAAATAAACGCTAGAAGCGGCCTAAATTTATGCAAACATGAATATCACCTTCAAAGAAAACTGCCACTGTTCTTAATAAAAAATTCGGACACCGGAGTTTTATTGATTCTAGTGTGCCGATCCCGCCTAACGCGGGCCCAGTAGATGAACTAACACAACACGTTTTTATTACGATTTAGATTTAGGTGTTAGTTTATGTAACTGTTCGTTGCTCGAATTAAAAAGAGCTCCCAGTAGCATGTAAAATGTTGAAATGTATGTAAAAATATTGTAAATATAAAACACGATTTAATGTTGTTTAACTTTTTGTCCCTCGAATTTTCTTTGACGTGTCAACAATAGCCAATTAGGAAGAACATACATACATACAGGGGAAAAATAATGAACACCGAAATTAGGCGCACAAATTAGTATTTAACAAAATTGAAGTCCACTTTTATTCTTTACTTAAATATTAAATAATCGTATGTTTCGAGAAGGGTGCTACTTGAAAAAACTTTGGACAACCAACAGCCATTTCATGGTAATTGAGAGTGCAGTACTTCTAGTCAAAAGATGTTAGTCAATATTGATTATAATGCCACTATTAGCCTGAGAACAAATAGGTACATGACGCATCGCCATCGCCTTTTCTGACGATGTTTACCATCCACCCATGGGCCAAACGTAGAACTTACTAATAAAAAATCCAAATTAAAACCTTGACTCAATCCAATGGTGAATAATAATTACACCAAATAGACATAAAAAAAAAAATGTGCATGTCTATCATGCGCGTCTGTATTAAAATTACCACAGTATTTTAATTGCAAGTTATTCTTTTATACTGATTTTTTAAATAATAGTTGAATATCTTTATTTCATTAGAATGCATTACTTCTTTAAGATTAATCATTTAAACAAGAATTTTTCATAATTTTGAATCAATTCGTCATAGGAATCCCATTCTTTTGCTACCAAATTGTTTATATTAGTAACGATGCAAAGACAAAAATGTCAAAATGATTTTTTTTGATAGGGTTGTAGATTATAAAATTATATCGATATATATATATATAGTACTGACAATTCAATATATCGATATTTGTACTCCAAGGCGCGTATTTATAAAAACAAACCCTGCGCTCTGCTTTATCAATTTATTTATTAGAGTTTACTCCTTAAGTAACGATTTGAGTTATAAGGCCCGGTAAGGAAATTTTATTAGGAGTAAAATCAAGTGTAACATGTGATGTCCGCCGCTTATGGCAACTAACTACTCTATGGCATTGTTTCCCGCATAATTTTAGTTTTAATGTCTGGTAGAACACTTGGTACGACTAGATATGGTATTATTTTTGTTTTTGACCAATGACTTATCATTTTAGAAGATGCGTTCATTTACCCTGGTTTTCTATTCTCCCGTCGTGCGTCGGAGCTGTCACACACAGTGTTTTTTTTTTTATATAGTAAACGGGCAAAAATATCGAATTTCATGTACGAAAATAAATGTCGAGTATCGTTTATCGAGATTAAGCATATTTACCATATCTATCGATTATTTTCTAAAAAAGTATCGATATTTTGGTACACACTTCCCTGTTTGGTGACAACTGTAGTGAATTTAATTAATTTAGAAATTATTGCATTGCACGTATACTTTACCTGTCATTTCAGTGGTGTCAGAATCAAAATATCTGGTTATAGAAGATTTTTTGTTTCTTTTCTTAAGAATACACAAAAATATTCACAGCAATGTCTGACGAGTGGCAGGCGTACTTAAAAGATACCAGAAAAATATGCAAATACGGAGTAAAATGCTATCAGAAAAATCCTGAGCATCAAAATAAATTTAAACATCCGCCACAACAAATTAAAAGAAAGGCTGTCAATAACAAGAATAATAAAGTTAGATTTAACCCTTATGCACGAAATGAAGAATCTGCAAATGTTCATAGAACAGCAGATAATAAGGAAACAAAAGAATCCACTACTTCAACAGCATCCGATGCTGACACTTCGACCATACAAGATGCAGTGTATGATAATGATCCTTTATCTGATGATAAAATTATTACTACAGTGATAATCAATAATGACACACAGTATTTAAATGGAGACTCCAACCACAACATTTTTAAAGAGTGCTTTTTAGTAGATATGCCTCCAGATTTTTTTAGTTTCTATGAATGTTTAAAAACTATGGAGGGTTCATTTGAAAAAATGCTTTCCAATGTCAATTTACAGCTTATTGGTCCCTTTGACTTGCTCAGTGGGAAGTTACCGATGATCGATGATAAACATTTGTATTTGATTCACTGGAGATTCTTCTATGATCCACCAGAATTCCAGGTAAAGTATTTAATTTTATATATACATATATATCTAATTATCTTTGCTATTTGTAATATGATAATTGAGTTATTTGCAATGTGTTCTGATAATGTAAATAATAAATGGCCATAAATTAGGTCCTATAAAAACTTGTTAACTCAAAAGCATGCAAGTATTTTTCTTCTGTTTAATTCATTAAACAGAATAAAATGTCAGTGACTTCTTCAGTTATAAGTTGTCATTAGGCAATGTTTTAAATAAGAAGCAACAAGTGTGTTACTGAAGCAAAAACAAGAACCTCATGAAATGTGTACAAAAACTATTAAATTGGACAGCTTGGATACAACAGATGGGCACCTTCCCGTCAAAAGCTAACTACTGGCAGTTCTAAATTTACATATCAAAATCTTTCAGGCGGTTTTAAAAAAAAGAGGTAAAAGTGAATTTCACATTGGTTACTTCCGAGACAGCCCAAGTGAAACACCTGTATTTTTAGCAGCCAATGATAGTGAAAAGGATTATGTCATTAAACCCATTGCAACAAATATATTTGCAGCTGTATAGTAAGTTGGATAAATCATTTGCAGTAATACTATCATTGTTATCCTGTAATTTTATAATCCCAGTTAGAAACATTCCTATAAAGTCAGATGTAATAGTTATACAAGGTGTTGAGTGCTAAGCAATGGTAGCTATGCCAATTTGCATAAGCACAATGATTGGACAAACATTCAGTGATCCAGTAATCCAATGCTAATGTATAACTTCAGAATCTTATTAACGGAAAGTTCTTATTGCTCACAATGAGCATAGATTCCACTATTTATAACTGAAGAACCGGCATGTGTAGTATTAATAACTTAATGTTTTTATTTCATCTTGGAACAATTTCAACTCCTCTTTCTTTGTATTCTGGTTAATGTGATTTTATTCATTGTAATGTTTACTTTCACTGTTTAGTTGGTATTTACAACAAGAAAAGAAGACATCACCATTTGTGTCTGTTGCCTGTCAGAAATTTATGGAGAAAATAAGTATTTGGGCTAAGCAACACAATTACACTTTAAAAGAATTTAACATGAAAAGTAGGCAAGCGCAGACTGTATGTAGATCTTTTCATGGAGCTGGAATTGTTGTGCCCTACAATAAAAAAACTCAACTGGGTTACAGATCACTAGTTGAGAGTGATGGTAGGTTTTAAGTTAATATAGTGTTTTATACCAAAATTTATTTTTAATAGCTTAGGTTTAACATCTTTATTGATTCTCATACAGATATTCTTCATGAATTTTTTAAAAGAATAGTATTATACTAACAATTTATTTAGTCTTACGGTTATAGTTAACTTATACCTACTTACTTTGTGACTAGGATTAAAACTGCATTAGGTACTCTGTTTACAATTTTTTTATGTAGCAAGATCCTATAAAAAGGAAGTATATAAGATGGCTTTTTTGAACAAAATAGACCATACATTATTTCGATATGTTTATTTCGTATGTCTTTCATGATTTCATACAGCCACTATATCTTTCTAACTTTAATTTAAATCAGATAATGACTTACGCTTGTTTACATAATTTTAATCAGTATGTTTAATTTTATATTACAGTTTGCTAACTGTACTAATTGCTATTGCTAACAAATCAATAACCCAAAGTAATTCAAAGAAACATATGATTAGCATGATCATTTCAATATTATTTTTTCAGCAAAATTAAGAAACCTGTTTAAACAATTTGAAGAGGCAAATTCACAAGATAAGAGGGACAGGATATTGTCAGAAATTCAACCAGTTATAACTTATGCAAACATAGCAGTAGATGAATGTGATTTTGGGACAGGTTTGGAAGCTGGCATAGCTATGTTCTGTTCGGGCCGAAAAGAGTTAGAACCTCTTGTACTAAGCAGTTTATGTGCGGTATATTCGTTATTAAATAGAGCAGCTTTCAGTAAAATTATTCAGGTAATAGTTCTAAATATTTACATTGTAAATCATGCTCCAATATTTCAGTACAATATTCTCTAGGCTCCACTAGTAATGCATATTTATATTGATAGCTACTGTTGTTAAGAAATAAATTTTCATAGTACTAGTTTTAGAATTTCTTCTCAGCATCATGATTAGTATTTATTATACATTCATGACGTAATGTTAGAAGTGAAAGATCAGAATGTAGAAAATAGAGTTTAGTTAAATAAAGCAAATAGTTTTGTTTATGTTGGGAATTTGGTTATCTGACAATTTGATAGTCTCTGAGATATGACTTCAAATGAAAACTCGTGGTCTGTGCAAGTACCAGCGCAGTCCACATATTCGCCTAAATAGACATAAATAATTCATGTTCAAAGCTTACAATTGTCATGGAAAAAGATTAACTTCGGTTTAACAAGTAAGCTTATAAAAACAACGCAAAACATGTTTTTATAAACTTACTTGTTAAACCGAATCAAAGGTGTTTTAATGGAGTTTTCTAGAACCTTGGGTTGGTCAGAATTAATATTTTTACCCATCGTAGAGTTGTGCCGGCGTAAGTTGAGTCCACTCCCAAATGTTATTTTATTATTTAATATTTCCAGTGTAATAACTCAGTCCAACAGAGATTTGATGATATATTTATAGACCACCAAAGAAAAATATTTTTTTTTTGTATATCCTGTTATGACAAAAAGTACTTGAATATTCCTTAATTTTTTTCCTACATTTTTCATATGTCCACTGCTGGACCTGGTCTCCTCTCATAGTGAGAGTTGTTTCATTTAAACAGTCCTAATTTCAAGTAAGTATATTAGTATATATATGTATTGTTTTATTATTTTTATTTATTTATTATGTAACTGTGTAAAACTCAATTGTTATTAAATGTTAAAAAAATATATAATAAAAAATATAAA
>DWEM01002003.1:0-12906 GCA_018245935.1 Agara belti belti
CAGGTATGTAGGGGGTCTACCCAACATGGAAAAACATGGCAAGGGGTCTACGACACAAAAAAGTTTGGGGAACTCTGCTCTAGATGAAAGAGGAAACAATTAAAAATACCTTTATTTAGACGTGAAGAGCATTAAAAGAGTACGTCATATTTATATTTTATTATGTTAAATAGAACAGGGTGTTATGTTAGAAGTGATTTTCTAAGGTTCGCGTCAACTATTTCCATTCTGATCAGCAATACTCAAAAATAAGGACACGATTAGTTCAAACTTAAAGCGACAAGGCGGTGTACAGATCTTTATTTATGCTGACTGGCCACGTGGTCTCGTAGTTAGAGACCGTGACTGCTAAACGAGAGATTGTGAGTTCGAACCCATGCATAGGCTTAGTTCTCATGCTTAAGTTTAGTTTTAAAATTGGCATTGATATTGACGAACACCGCCTTTCACATAGAATACATTATCTATTAAATGTAAAAAATTGTAATTACAAATATTAAATGTAAATTATTCGTTCATTATCAAGACGTCTGCTATTCAAGTTTTGGATACCTGTCACCTCTGAGAAACAGAAACTATAAAGAATATATTCTATGAGGCCGACCAAGTCCGGATTAGTAAATGTAACTATACGGGGCCAATAATATTAAATTCTAAAACGCACAATCAAAACGGCGGTGATCAAAAATCTATGAAACCATATTTTCATATAATATATCACTTGTACAAATATCACATTTATTCATATATATGTATTATCATCTGCTATTTCATTTCCTTGATCCATTCGCTATTATCACGATGGTATACTGTAATTATTTTAATGAGATGCAAACAAAACCTTTTGTTTCACATAATAATATTAATTACTCGTATCTTTCTTACAATGATTACTCGCGTTTCTATTAGGCTACTGCCGTACTAATGACTCATAGAAACACCACGTAAAAATGTTTGTGAAAAGGCACATTGAAAAAACATTTTAGGCTTCTAGTTTGTAAAGTTCAGCAACCCGTAAGTTTATTTTTAGCTAACGACGGCTGGTACATGTTACGACCCATGGACATTTATTGTTAAACAATACTGTTGAAACGTGAGTAATTTATTTTACATATCTATTGGCTGCAGCAAGAGACTGCGGCTGTCTAAATACACAAACTCCGAGATAGTTGTTTGTGAGAATGACCGATTAAAATAAATATTTTGTTTTGCCGTTTAGATATGATATTTATTTATATTTATACATACATTATGTTGGCCGCTTGGCCCCCTTTGAATAATGTTTGTATGTACCGATATTTTGTACAAATAAAAGTTTTGTCTTCACCCCTACACAGAACAAACAAATGTGCTCATCACACTAATATCTGTCCTGAGTGGCGTTCGAGCCCACAAAGCTAGCCAGATGACCAACGAGCCAGTCAACATTGTTTCGTTGCCATTAAGCAAAGTGTAGCTAAACCCAATAGCCGGACTATAAATATTGTAACTAAACGTTGCTGATTATTAATATAGAACAAGATATCAAGGTAAATGTCAATTTTAATTGTTGAAATCCGCTAATAATCCGAGGCTAACGGCAATATCTATCGTCTCCCTTATCCCGGTGTACCGCTAACAACCTGAACTTTGACAATTTTGAAACTAAATAAAGTTAATGCTGTAATGGATGTTTTGTACGGATGATAGGTATGTTGTATAAATTTTAACACATAACTCAATTTAATACAAAATCATAAATATCATTACCAGTTGTATTTTGTACTCTGACGGTGCACTTAATTTGTACTACACTTCAATTGTAGGGAACAGCGGCCTACCTTTCCATTACCAATGTATAGGCAGGACTTTGTTCTGCTTGAGATGATTTGATATTAAAAACGGACATAATGCTTTGTAAAAAAGATAGAGGGAACAAACGAACACGTTATCAAACCAGGAAATCTACGCATGACCCATCTGTAGTGTAACGCATTGAATGGTCGCGGATCGTTGGCCACGATCATAAATCTACGCATCACCGCCCAACCCCAGAATTCCAGGCCTTGGACAAATTGCTCGTCTTCACCTTTTGCATAAATTAGTCGTAAATTAATTAGTCTGTATCACAATTTTTTATTGCGCGCAAAAATGAATTTACGACCCACAAAAATTATAGACTGTGACGAAGTGTAATGACTAAGCGCATCATTTGCCTGTTAATTAAATTCATAAAGTAAATACCTACATAGACGCGTGTGTTATAAATGTTTCTGATATCATTCATAAAACTCTACCAATTTTATAGCTGTTATAACGTGATCGTACTTGTAGATTATCGGCCAACAAGTTCCATAGAGGCTTAATTACTTTTCGGCGATATTACCTACTGTGTAATATGTATAAGTATTACAACTCAGAACTGAGAATGAGCTCTAGATAATCGTCTAGATACGGTGTCTGATTAAAAACTGAGCGTATTCTACATTCCTAACCCTGAATGCCCGTTACAATACTCCCGTAGGTATTTCATTCTCAAGAACTATGAAACGGCACACAAACGCGGTTCTTTATTTTTATATGTTACAAAAATTAACTTCTTACTGACGTATTTGAGAAGCAGCGAGTATGATATCCATAACTCATTATATTTTTAGATAAATGTTTTGTTAGTATTTCAGCGTCGACTACGTAACGGGGATAATGGTTTATATTCTCACAACACACTGACGAAATTATGCTTTCCCGTTTTTGCATTAACCAGTCATAATCTTCACACGAAAGCATAAAAAAATCTAACATATAAACTCACAAACTTTATGTTATGCTTCGTTCAATAAAATTTAAAAACAGGCGGTTTCTGCCAAGTTCGAGGCTGGACGTTGCCAAGTAAATACTCTTAACCAAAACGCACTTGCTCTTGACTCTTACAAATGCCATAATCTACAATTCAAAAGGTTATCGGAATGAATTGAACTGATTCGCATATCCTTTCTTGTAATGTAATATATTTATAACAAGAAACATTCAGATAGTTTCAGGATTTGATAAGCTTTTGGCGTTATATTAAGCCCTGTATTATTATGTATTTTGACAAAGTCTATCTTAGTTTCTGATATGTGACGCCGAACTTTTAAACATAAGAATTGGTACTTTAAACTTGCTATGTATTTATTTTAAATTGCGTTAAAACGCAGATTCAATGAATAATATTTTATGAAAATTAAGTAAATGTCTCAGAGCACATATGAATTTCTCGACATCTATTTAAATTAGTAACAATTGACTTTTTTATTTATATTTTTTTTATGTATAAACAATTCACGATGTCTTTAAATCTATATTATTATAAAAAAAAGTGGTTCCGTCCTTCCGTCAATATTCCACGGTTAAACCTTAACGGACATCCACACCTGCGGAAAGTTACTCACTGCCCTGAGATTACTACCTACACTACACTGCCCCGGTACAGTCTTTGTAGTGCCATCGATGAGCGGTGAACTCATAAATTATTTTGGCAAATGTTAAATCACCTAAAAGGATTTTTAAAAGATTCGAATAACCTCATAAAAACCGCAACCAAATGCTTAATGTGTACTACGATAACGGAATTTGCAACAAGTCACGCTTTATATGATATATCGTTAGTGCAAATGCAAAATAATACAACCATCTGTTTGGCTAGCTTTACTCAACTATTGCCAATGAAAGTTGTTAATGAAACTATAATTGGATATTAATAATAAAATTTTGTAATATATTGAAGATGCATTAATGTATAAATAATCATAGAATGTGCTTACAGACTTTTTAGAACATTCCAAGTTCTTTCTTAGTTAAAACTTTAATCAGCGCCGGTTAGCGGTGCCACTGAAATTGTAGTATGCCAATAAAACTACTTTCACAATTCGTATTGCGTTCTTTTAACAAATGTATAGGTTTATAAATTGTGATTATTTTAATAATAATTGTCAATCACTTCGTTAGTATAAGATTTAAATGTATGTATTTACAGGAAAACTTTGACGACTCACAACGCAATAATTTTAAAACTTTTTGTGGTTTTTTTATATGTGGCTTTGTAATTGTAATCTTGACACGTTTTTAACAAACCTAGGTATTATAATCAGAAATGTGTATACAAAATCACAACTTTATCTGATATATATTATATTAACTATAGATTTTCACGTATATATATACAACCATGGTCCTTTTATTCCAATTTAACCTACTGTATTTAAGCTTAAAAATAATTAAGATTGCCCGATTAACCTTTTTTAAGTGTGCATAATTTTGTTTGAAGTAATTAAGTCTAATGGCGACCTGTAATCGACTTGTGCTGAATGTGTATCTTTGATTTATCATAGCCTTTTCCCGACCAGTTTGTAAGTGTAGTAGACCTATTTATAGTTTCTTCGCTTGGAATCAAAAGATTAAAAGATTACTACATTAAGAGTACAAAATATAAACATTTTCTTATAATGTAATGAAACATTATATTTGTTATGATGTATTCAATTGGTTATATGTTTTGGTATAAAACTGAATTAATTAAGTTTTACCAGCCTCTCGTATTTTATTTTCACAGATTTATGCCTATTTCATTATAATATTATTATTAACTAAATAATTATCATAGCTTACGCAAAGTATTACTCTCTTCAAAATTTATGGAGCATAAATATGTATTTACATATTTTCTTTATGGACCACGTTAACGCTTGCTGTTTCGAATGATGATAAAAGTTTATACGAAATTGGTAATAGGTCCTATAAACGTATTATATTAATGATACTCAGAGAAAATTTAATATCAATTTACGTTGTCCATAATAACTGCGATAGATACTGAATACTAAATTATAGAGCAACTTACCCGGAATGAAGTGATGTTTTATTTAATGTTATTCCCGTCCGTCTAAAGGTATCGAAAACTCCGTTATTCTACACAGCAGACAGATATCGACGCAACAGGCTCGTTGCTAAGGCAATATCAGACTGCGCGTGCGCAGACCGCGCGCTATCGTCCACGAAAATTGTAGTATCGAACACGAATTTCAAGTTGGTACAAACATAGCGTACCTACCCTTATCAACACTATAAATTAGAAATATTTATATTTCTAAAATTTAAAAAAAATATATGTTAATGATACTCCGCCTACGTAGATAGATAGTTTTATCAACGTATTATAGAGCAATAAAGTGTTACGAATTTCAATAAACGCGTCCTAACATTGGAAACGGAAAATTGACCCAATTTCATCTAAACGCTAATGCAAAGCTGACTGCGATGGTTATCCCAGCTGCGTTCTTTCTTGTTAAATTGCGCATGATAACTGAAAAATAGCACAATTCTATTATAGCATTCTGATCTTACCAGTCTGAAACGAGAATTTTCGGATTATCTTATTTTATTGATTTCAGTTGATAAATTGTATTCGAAGAAAATAGGTGAAATATGAAGTAAGTAGGTAATTAACACAAGATTTAAATACGGAAAGAGATAACGGCGAGCTCATTGACCGAATGTTCAAATCTTTAAACAACATTTATACACGACAAAGTACACGCGATATATTATTACAACATCTACTACACTGCTATTACTTTTACGGTATAACACGATACTGATATATTTGAACCAATTTATTATTATTATAAATCCTGAAAAAAGTTTTCACAGTATCAAGATAAGATCTGGAATCGTTGCTAATAATTAAAAAGTAATAGACTTTAATAAAAAACGACTGGCTGGTTTCCTCTCCTACGACTTTTAATCAAAACAAAAAGTAAAATATAAGTGGCTTAGATTTTGCGCCTCATTCTTCAACAACGGGTATATGAACCTGTTTAATTTAGGTACTAAGCGATCTTCAAGCATGAGTTTCTATGACATATTAAAGACGAATTAGCTGATACTTATTATCATGAAGTAGGTAGAACAATTGAATTAGCATTTATTCCGTAATTATATCTTACGTATTGTTGAGTTTCTTGTACAAACAGCGTTTGTTTATGCGATTGCCTTATGGAACCTAGAATAGATTACGATTAAATCGCATTAGTCGAAAAACCGGTGGGATTTTTCAAAAGGGGCAATTTGAGCTTCTTTCTAATGCGGAGGAAAAGGTGTATGGATTCATTCGAAATGTAAATAATGACGAAAACAACGATATCCGTTATTGAAATTTTTATTTTACTTGTGAACTATATCGCAATAATTGTCAATTGTGTATTAACGGAAATAAAAGGGGAAAGGCCAGAAGTGGGTTACGCTCGTAAGGTTTCGTAAATAGGTAGGTATATTGAATTTAGCATCTTTATTAAACACACAAAGTTTAAGAGAATTTCAATATTAACAATACTTATTTAACATGTACTTAGCTAACGAACTTGGCTTTCAAATAAATGATTTATTTTACCATCAATAAATATGAAATTACCGAAATCGTGTATTCACCTACGAGAATTTAAAAATGTATAATCAATTTTATTTCTTACTTTACTATTTTGTATGTGCGAGATACATAGATAGTGAAGTCGGCAGTAGGAGTTTAGTGTAAATTTTTATTAGTCTCTCAACCAGACGAAGTCGTGTGATTAGTCTAGTGAATTGATAAGACTCGTAACAATTCACACGTATTTCCTCAAACGTTTAAAATTTAGCTCTGGCAATTAGATAAGAATCTTGGCAAGCTGAGTTCAAGGCTCTTAAGATCCCGTTACAGGAGATCCGTCATAAGGCATCGGTACGTTGTATTGTATAGCTTGAGGCTTAAAATAGATACTAATCTAATATTTTCTATGTACTTTAAATAAACTACGCTTAGGTATGGTATCCATCATCATTAATACGAACGTTTGTATTAAGTATAATAAATAATTAAACAAAATACATTTGAACTTCCTCGCAACTGCCTACATTAAATATTCGTTTATAAGTACTAAGTAGTAACCAGTACAGTCACCCGCTAATCAATAAATTGGTCTCGTGAATGGATCTCATCGTAGACCACATTAACGCATTCCATCTGGCATGATTGTAGTCAAATGCTAGTTTATCTCAAATAAAATAAAGTAACATTGAAATGTCAAAAGCTAGTATCATATGTATTTTAATAAACTGAAGAATAATAATTATTGTCACTATCATGTTCTTTAGACCATGATAGAATAAAAAGTAATAAATTAAGAGTTTCAGTCAGAAAAACGGTAATGGGTACCTTTCGTATAGCTTGGGGCTTTTTCAAAGTTATTCATCTACAACGTCTAATTACATTGCTTAACTCAAATTTCCTGATTCAACTAAGATACAAAGCACTTCCTTTTAACAAGCATCCATTGCCTTCTCTCCAGTATGTGTAAAAATACTTACACACAGTGCAGAACTCAGCGAGACTGGATAATGTTTACGTTCTTTTGTTGAGATACTCATCCACTATACCTCCAGGGTTTTTGAGTTGTGTAAAAATGAAACGTAATGAAATTGTCTATTCAATGTTACCTATATGTTTATTAAGAAGAAAACATTTAGTAATTGCTTAAGATTCCTTTTGCAATAAACGAAAAAATTGTTTAAATATACTTTTTGCAACTTTCAAATACTTTATACAATCGAAATAATGTGACAGAAGTGACATCAACCTTTGTTGTGAGGCAACTGCGTCTAGCCAAGAAGAGACGGCAGTTATGTTAGCTGGTTGAATTACCGACGTGCTAAATGATCAAAACGAATGTAGCAATATTACTCAAGTATACAAAATTATACCAAATACAATTGACAAATTTAAAACAATAAAACTAAGTGAACGGATTACATAGCTAAGGAAGATTTCAAAATATTTTACTGCAACGATATAAGCATAATATAATATGACTACGAGATTATACATGAAGCGAAGGTATCTAGACTATTGTTAAGCGTAAGTATGTAACCGTTCTATTGAAAACTAAGTACATGTTTTGAATGATCATTTGTTTTGCATTGCAGTCTTGGTTAATGTTATAATTAACTCGTTACTTATATTATTATTTACTTATACTTATATTATTATATACTTATACTTATATTATTATTTACTTATACTTATTACTTTTTGTTTTACAATTCTATCACAATAATTGTATAGTAGGTATACCTACACACGTATATATAACAATGACAACAAATAGTAAATAGTGACGGAATATATCAAAACTTTTACTGCACAAATAGACCAGCGACGTTGGATTTAATCAACATAGTCATACAAGCAGAACTAAACTCTATCGACGTAACGGGCACGTATTCTACGAAAAATGAAAAAAAGGAAATGGAAAATTGCAGTTGCTATTCGTTTATTTGCCAACGTTATGTTACGGATTAATCAAGCTTTAACGATTGTGAATATGTTTATTGCTAGGCAAAGCCCTGTCCTCGCAACTTCAAACAGCCCACATACGTGAGGCTTCATCACGCTCCGGAACCGACATGTCTGGTATGAAGTTTACTGCCTGTCCAAGATGGTGTCTGTCAATAATCATGTATTATTTTAAGCCGACTTTTATTATATTTTAAGAAGTTATAATTACATCTAATTATTTGTTAAGTAAGATCTCGCGAAATCTCCTGATAACAAATACAGGAAACGTAAATTTCAGATGTAACATAATGTTGCAGACGTTCGACTTAACCGAATAGTAAAACTTAATAAAATGTCGCTACCATTCTCGACAACCCAATCAACAACTCGACAACTCGTTGTTCATTTCGAAATCTTCTGTCAAGAAATAAGAAGTACGTAAGCTAGGGTTCCAGCAAGCTGCTTTCAAACCTAGGTAAGCCTCTGTTAGCCTGCTAGCACTAATATAAGGAGTTTATGGAAACTGAATTACATCAGGCACGAATAATACATATTTTCGTTAGGTATGTCATCGGACAACACACTTTTGTTTGCAATAGTAATGAAAATAACGATACGATCTTATACCTTTAATATTTTTAATACCCATTAATATACTTTTCAATCTAGAAATGTATACAGATGCAAGAAGGTTATAATGATATGAAATCCTGTTTAATGCTTTAGTAACATTTATACTCAATTACTGGAACGAAACGAGATACTTATGTATATATCAAAATGTAGGTATATACGGAATGTCCACTCGAAGGCAAATTAAACCCGCATACCGCAGACTGGAGACCGGACTGGTGGCCAGGGAGTCGAACGGTTCTAATCAAAAGGGTAAGATATAATATTATGAAGCTATCGCGAAAAAAATATTTGACTACTCGATTCTTAGGATTCACAGTGAAATATAATAAGAAATAAACCAGTAAGTGGATAATAAGCTATGTAGTTCAGTGGAACCTTTTTGTGTGACACAATATAAAACTAGTAAGTGGATAGTAATAAACTAATTCAGTGGAAAATTTTTGTTTGACAATATACATCTAATTAGCAAAAAAAACGCACCAGACCGTTATAACAAACAAAGCTGCCTTTCTATTTAATCAGGAGTCCTCGGTCGACTGTCTCGTTGAAAGCTACAATATAAATATATTAACTTGAAATCCTGACGCCCCTCCGCAACACTTGTTCGTTCTCCACAACCCATAAAAGATACTCATTTCAAGATATTCTAAATTATTATGAATTAGTCATTTCATAAAATTTATTTAAAATACTTATTCAACTTTATATATTTAGCTTTGTACGAACCTAATCTAATATTCGACCTTCGAACATTGTCAAAGTGCATCGATACAATAAAATAAAATTGAAGTAATATTATTAGGTATACAATACACCTCCTATGAATATATTACATAATTTTATAAAATTGCAAAAGTATGTAATTGTATCTACTTAAAACTTAGGGGCCATTGTTAATTTTATGTCTGATATAAAAGATACGTAAAATTTGCAAATCTGAATTATATATCGAGTTAACGAGACCTTAACGCGTTTGCAGGTGTTAAAAAGCTCTAGAAATATTTGGGTAATTAACACAATTTTAAAACCAAAACATTCATTTGGCTGGTACCCTGTTATGGAAATGATGTTCAAGTATTATGGCTGACTCATTTAGCCATAAGTTTTGCGCATAAAGTCCGGACAACTTTGTTATTTACTTTATATATCCTTTCAATTGTTAACAGTTTTAACGATGAGTAGGTACTTCCAGGTTCCTATTTTAAGATTTTCAATTAACGATTTAGTTTATTCCTGGATGTAGTTGCAGAATTATAGCAGCGAATATTTTATAAAATCAAATAAATCATGTTTTATTCAGGGGCAAATTACAACGTGAATCGAGGCGCTTAATGGCAATATTAATCTAACATATTATTTACTACAAGCTGTGAATCTTTAGTAACTAATTAGTTTTAAAGGATGTAGGCAGATAGGCACGTAATAACTACGTACGTACTTGTTTATTTTTGAAGTGAAAACTGTAGGCGCATGGAGCGATTTTTTGTAAGGTTTAAAACTGCTGCAGATTTATGTCAAAATTTTATTGTTAGTTAGCACACCTGGGGTTTACATCGGCTTGGTGCCAGGAAGAGCGAGAAAAAAGCTGAAGGATAAGTAACATAAACAGATATTAGTTAACTTTTCTATTAAGTTGTGTTTATATTTTGTGCCGAGCTTTACCGCAACCCATCGTATGTTCTGGCATAAATAAATGAACCATATGTAATATCTACTTGAAAGGTAAAATGATGTACTTACCTATCTGGGTATTTTCCGGCATGTTGGTGTTGTCGATATTTCGTAAGATGATAGACCTTAAAGAATATCCGCGCGACTTTTAGCGTATGCTCTAAGACACGAGGCTTTAGTAAGGTGCAAGGGATTGATAACCATTATAAAGAAGAGTATGAGTTTCATTTAACTTGGCACTTGGCAACAAGAAGCCAACACCTGTTTCTTCTATTAAATGAATTTAAAACTAAATTAAAAAAGGGTTGTCTCATTAGTAGTCATGGTAACTGGTTACGCAAAATTGTACATATAAGCCTTACTCTAAATATATTCAGTTATCCACATTTTATGCAATGAATGTATGGTGGTAAAAATTTCGGGCATAACGCCCTTATCGCAACGACCCGTAATTCCGCTTACTCTATCTCCATTTACTTTGCCAAACATTATCCAACATTGGTAACGTATAAAAGCATAATAATAGGTAATAATAATAAATTGATACAATGTAGATTTTAAAAATCCTTACACATCGCCCGAGCGCCTGTTTAGTACAAATGGCAATAACGAAATTACGTTACAATAGTGCTGAATTAAGATCAAACTAGAATTCTTGTACTGTTGAAATTGGAAATTGTTCTTAAATCGTCACCAAGAGACGCCTCCGTTGGTAGACACAGATTATACACTTTGCTAGATATCGATACAAAATAATTTAATAATTCAATAATTCTTCTCTAGTGTTGGTATAGAACGCAACTAGTACCTACATAAGACGTAACAGGCGTTGCATTCTATGTATAAACTTTGCGGTTTGAGATGTAAAATTTGATCTTTACTCGAAATTACCGAATGTCAGCGGAACCTCGATACCATGTGGAATATTCCTACATGTAAATGAACATAATTTTCATACTAAGCGATGAGGGAACATCTTGAATCTTACCTTTGCTGATACCGTTGTTAGCGTTTCATAAGCACTTACTATTTTAAAGAGATCAATTTCAAGAGCTCAGTGATCTTAAAGAAATGTCTAAAAGCGGCCAATACAAATGCGTCCAATTGGTCGCCTAATGTGATACAGGCGGCTTTAGAGCAATGTAAATGTCTATGAATTAGGCTCGTCTGGTCGGACAAGGGATCACAAATCACTCTACAGTTATGTGTATGAGAAATTACTTAGCTCAAGAGAGGACGGAAAATTAATGGATCCGACGTGGTATACAAGTATACATACACTCTAAGCTAGGGTACGAACAATTCCTACATGTGATTCAAGTCTTCAATAGTATGTGATTCTGACTTATGACCGACATGTTTTTTATGATCTAATGCTCTCTAGTCTATGGAAACGGCTTCCGATGCTGATTTTCGTCCTTCCCGTCGGCTTAAAAAACCAATTTAACGATATGGGCTCTCCAACGCTTTATATAATGACAGTGATGCACAGAAAATCTCATGACGAGCTTTATTAGTAATTTAACTTCTGCTGAATAAGCAGTAATACTTTGGCCCTTCTTCCCATGGAAGTTAACAATTATCAATAGTAGCGTGAACTCAGAGCCTTGAAGAACAGTCCGACTTTAATCAGAGAGCACTCACAGTAATTGTTACAAAACACGGTGTTCAAACCATGAATCGGGTCACAATTTTCAGAAAGTATGGACGAATCTTATACCAGTAACGTCCTTTACACAAGATGCCATGATGGTTACGCTACACGTATTTTTTTATCTCGTTTTTTATCAACCCGAATATTGGAACTTTTTACACCGCGGAGCCCGCTGCCAACAAGAAACACATCTCATTTACACTGTTTAAGTGTTGCGAAAATTTGCTACTAACCAAGTAAATAACACTAAATCGCTCGTGGTTATATTTTTATTTTTGTCTTTATATTATAAGTACAGAGAGAAACTTCGTTAATATATTAGGTGATATGAGATAGCGTGCTACAGTAGAAAAGAAACAATGTCTGTCCGTAAAATTCACAACCAGTTATTATTAAAATAAGGCTCCACCGCATGAAAATAACTCACGACCGCCGTGAGATTTGAAGCAAAACGTTTTAGCGTATCGTTACCGTACCATCACTACATAGTATAAAACAAAGTCGCTTTATCTGTCCCTATATCCCTATGTATGCTTAAATCTTTGAAACTACGCAACGGATTTGGATGCGGTTTTTTTTAATAGATAGAGTGATTGAAGGGGAAGGTTTATATGTATAA
>DWEM01002004.1:0-12905 GCA_018245935.1 Agara belti belti
AAACAAACATAAAACCGTGACTCTGGTACCCAGCATTGCACATACATCAAGTCATTAATACATCCGGGGTTTACATCGGCTTTGGTGCAATGTAGACCAAGAGAGAAAAAGCCGGAGGAATAAAACCTCTGGGCACTCTTTTGGACAATTTTTTTAATGTAAAAGAATGAATGAAAGAATGTAAGGGTAATTGATAAAGAAGTACAGAGTGATTGTGTAATCTGAATCAGTTTCCCTTCGCCGGAGATGTCTCGGATTTCATACGAGCCGCCATCACTTTACCTGCTGACTCGTTTACCTTCGCGCTCTGCTGGTTCAGCATTAATCCAATAAAAACTTCCTTTTAACACCGCACACGGCACCTCGTGAACGAGATACATATTTTGATTATTTAACGCAAGGTTCCGTAAATATAAATAAATTCGCATCAATCCAGCAATTCATTATAAACGTACTAATGTAAACGTTTGCTCGAAGCAATCACATTTATTCTGAAGAGTATCAGTCATATTACTGGTTATTACTAATTAATATTCAGTCTTATTAAAATCGTATCTAATACTAATGATCCAATTACTGCAGTCCTTTGCAATCGGTTGCAAATATCTAACTACTGTTAACACCGTTTGAGCTGTTCTGTCTCTAAAACTGTCTCTAACAGCCATTTTTTTTTTAAATTTGTCTTTCCATCTTTCTGTTTGTCTGTGAACGGCTCATCCGATTTTAATGAGACTCGCTCAAAAATAGAGGTGTTTGAAGTGCTTAATTTTATCTTAAAAACATTTAAGGTTCCAGAAAATCCCCTTAAAAAATCGAATGTTAAATAAAAATGTAACGCGACTGAAATCACGCGGCCCAGCGAATATGTAATAAGATAAAGTCAAGTATGTGAATGTAATCATCTGTACACTCGTAACAATCATCCACGCCTACAAAGTGAAGCAGCACATAGCAACAAGCGCACATTACTGCGTTCTCTCGGGTACGTCTCACGCACTCGGCAACGCTACAACGCGGAACTAACTCGAGTCTCTATCTCGAAGCAAAAAATTTAATATGCACCACTTTGCATTGATGAAGAGAAAATTAATAATTCATTTATAACACACATTTCTTGCAGAATAGATGTCACTAAAAGCTATAATTTCTGTAATTAAAAATGAAAAAAAAATCCAATTCGTTCTAGCTCGTATTTTGAATTTTCTTTTATTAACGTACTCTAGCTAGGCCAGAAACTTAAAATGCCATGAAAATGAGGTTATTAGTACATATCTATTGGTTTAACTTATAATTTATATTGCTATCTTTCGTACAAAGTATTATATGATACCTCCTCGTTTTTAAAATATCTGACAACTGATTCTTTATTCTTGTGTGTACTAAATATAACTGAAAGCTCTATAAAATCGAAGAAAAAAAAATATTACATTAAAGTTAATGGGACTTACCGATTTAATAGCGTTTCTATCAAATGCGCAGAATGAGGCAAAGCTTCAACCAGCAAATCTATGGGCAGTTCGGAGGCCACGCTTTGCAGGACTCCCGGGCCCAATCGCGACAAGATGGCCGCCGCTTCCCGAAACTGCCGGCCCTCGGCCAGTAGCAGCACGCGGCGCAACGCGAGACGAGGAGAGGTGTACGTGTTCTTCTCCCTCTCTCTCTCACGTCGAATTCGTTCGCGACTTTCGTTCAACATGATGCGAGTTCTCGTAGTAGCACTAGCCCATTATATCAGGTGCGAAGATCGCAACGCCTCAATCTGCAAGATAAAAATAATTGATGGTTAGTTTTCGTGAAAACTCTCATTTTAAACATGGATGTTTAAATTATAGCTGTAGTAAAATATAAGATTAAGTTAATTGAGAACATATTTGTTGAACCTTTCAAATGCCAAATGGCTTAACGGTTTTCTTAAAATCAGATTTTACCGAGGTACAGAAATAACAGAAAACAGAATCAAACGTACTCGAATTTTATCTGATAGCATAACATAAAAGTCAAGTCATCGATCAGAGATGTGTTGCATTGTCATTCTTACCAGTTAATAAAAGATTATCCAAATCACATTTCTTATAGGTACGAATTCAGTGTAAAACATCTGTTTTGCATCGGGATAACTGAACATTATTCCAATGCGATGGACCGAGGCAGGAAGTGTCAAGAACCTTCGCTAATGGCCGACAGGTGATCAACCAGACATTGACGCAGAATGAAAGAACAAGCGGTCATTGTTGCTATAAAAAGTTCTGTTCAAATTCAAAGCTGCGATTGTCATTAGAGAGTGCAGATGTATCTTCAAATAGGTATAGACTAGATACATTTCACCAATATGTATATTGGTTCATCTCAGTTCATTTCGTTCCCGCTAGATGGCGCTGATGATATGTCAAACTGAAGTATAGTCCAGTAATAGCGTGCTTGGTACCCATGCTGCAATACCATTACGTACATTAAATGCAATACTATATGTTTATCACCTCTTTGCATCCATTGTTAAATACGGGTTTCCCTATAAACTGCGTTACGGGACAATTAGTTAATATCATCACATATAACATACAGTGGGGTTATAAGTTTTTACCTAAGTTATGCGGATTTCCAAATCGACTCTTTCAAATGTATCTTAAGTTGTATCCTATGTTACCGCGAGACGTAACTAATAATAAAACCCGCTACCCGCGCCCGCTCGTAACTCGCGCCAATATTTGCAGGCGTAATGCCGGCATAACTGTTTCGATTATTTCCTATTACAATTGTCAGAGCACAATGGACGAGCAGAATACTCTTTTATATTTATATCTCACTTTAACCCATAACGGCACGCAACGGATTGGCCGAATGGATCAGTGGATGTTGTGGGTTCAATTCCCACCGTGTTTTATAGCCGACAGGACAAACACTTGCATGGATGACTAATTATATTTATTTTGCGAATATTTGTACATTGTAGATGTTATTACACCATTGTCTTAAACTCTTTTATTGTGCTACAGCTGCACCCGAGTCTCCTCTCGCAATTAGAATGTTTTAAGCCACACTCTTCGAAGTGCGAATTGGCAGATCCCACAATTTCTCAACAACATTCTCCGAGATCTGTGAAGTCTGCGCACCAACAAACATACCTCTGCGACTTTGTTATAGTTTTTTTTATCAGAATAGAAATGAGCCTTCGTTAATCAGAAATAAACTGTCTATTTATTAGTAAAACAAATTTTAATGTCAGTTTGGTCGTTTCAGAGATGCAACCCTATAAACAAATTTTTCCTCTTTATAATATTAGCATGTTAGAAATAGACATAAAAGTGTTGCTACAATTATTACAGCAACGGAAGTAGCGGTAAACGAACTCCAATATTTGAAGAATGTACATCATTTTATGGAACATAAAATCTAAAGCAATCGATAAAACGAGGACCGTCCGTACAAACATCATACTGTCAACACCATAACCGTCGGTAACGTGCTATCAATTCTGAATGGCGCGTAACTAGACGCTAATGTGGCGGGAATAAGATTGAAATTAGATTGATCGATGTGCGTTGGTGAGATATTCGGTAGTTAGCAGCAACAATATCACGATGACTGTCAAATTCGCTTCCCGTTAGCCGCGCGGATGTGTGGCATGGGAGCGGGAGCAAACGCTTGGCGCTCACGTGTGGGAATTATCACAGATAGTATCGTGTGCGCTCGTTTTTTCTCGTTTGTGAAGTTCCATTCTTCAGATGAACGATTGTTAAGTGTTATGCACTGTTATGTTGCCTGGATTCCCAATTGTGCCGTCCAGAACAAGTGCAACAGTAACGTTGGTTGCCGGCGGCGACCGCGAGCGTTTGCGGAAGGTTTTCGTTCACGCGTATTTATTAAGCTAATAACGCTTCTCTCTCGCAGTGCGACGCTAGTATTACGCAGTGACATAAACGTAAATAATAATGGATGTGACAACTCACGACCATTATTTACAAACTAGACAGCGGATAACAAACATATCTAAAGTTTTTTTTTAATGGGTAAAGGAGCTCCGTGTTTACTGCCCACCACGTTACGGACCTGGCGTGACGGTCTAAAAACGTTCTTACACAGATAATCATACAACCAGACAACAAACGCTAATGTTTTTCGATCCTTTTATTATTCCACTGCTGGATCCCGATCTTCTCTCATAGTGAGAAGGTATTGTATTTTCCTGGACAAATACGGATTGGCAGACTTCACACACATCAGATGCATTGTGTATTTTATAATATACTCGAAGTTGTGCAGGTTTGCTCACGATGTTTTCCTTCACCGTTATTGTTAGTGATATTTTCCACGTAACAAGTCAAAGGTGCGCGCCATGATTTGAACCCAGTCCCATCGACTATGATTCAAACCACTAGGCTACCACTGCTTGCTGATTACAGTACCAGTTGTTCTGCGTTGGATAAAGACCTATCAAAGTCTACAGATACACATCATTGGTCGCAAGGAATGCAGAGACAGCCAAGCAGCACACGAGAGCATCGCCGCCTGCGACCTATTCACTGAGCTCTTTAGACACTGCAGCCGACGTGCCACATTCTCGCAGTGATTTACGCGGCTTTCCAGAACCGCGGGTTTTACATGTTCATATCTTCGGACGACCTACTTCTCGAACATTGATAATACGCGATTCGCTGATTTCTAAAATATCGTGTCGCTAAACATAGCTGTAGTGTTCGAAACGTGTGGTCTGCTATATCGGTGCTTTGTATCACAAATACCGAGTCATTTGTCTTATCTTTTCATGATGTATCTTACGCTTTTCTATGTACCGCGAATTTTGAGCATTTGTATTTAAGGAATACATTAATTATGATCGAAGTGTTTACTCAAGCGCTTAGAGTTATTTACATAATACTGAAATGATAATAATATACGATTTTAAAAAAATCTTTTTTTTAATCTTCGCGTCTTTTTGTCTGGGCTAATCTCTGGAACGGTTGGACCGATTTTAACGGGACTTTCACTGGCAAATAGCTGATGTTATAAGAAGTACCAGTAGGTAATATGGTATATTTCATAGGCAACTAAAAAAAGCATTCCGCGCTTGTAAATTCGCGGGCGCAGTTAATTTACGAATACACCAAAACACGCAACTTTCTCCGCGCAGGTCACGACGCATCATTTTATTGGATTTCAATAATTCAACACGCCGCGATTTAATTATCGATCGATCATATGATATACTTAGATAACACACATTCAAGCGAAAGGCGGCGAACGATAACACAGAATTACTGAATACATTAGCATGTAAAATGTAAGTTTTACAAGTAATATTTTACGAGCGTCTGACCTCAATAACAAAATGGAGATGTTGTTCGATTTGGAAACATAAAACTTTTAGTACACAATAAGCGGTGACCGACTGATGTTTCGGCTTCAATTTTGGTAGCGACCGAAACTAGACGAGGAATCGAATATTCGGTTACAGTGAGAGGGAAATTGAGTCTCGATCGAATACTAAAAATAATAATCTTAGGTGTCTCCATTGTGGAAACTATGATAGAAACAGACTCGGTATATTAACACAAATATACATATGTATTCTTTACAATTATTCTGTCGATATAATATACAATTTCGATATAAAAATTAGTAAGCAATAAAACAAAAAAAGTAGTTCCATATCATGAAACGTATGCAAAAAAAAAACATTTTCATTAATGACGTTTTCATTAAAGTTCCACATGGAACCCTGATTTCACATTTTTATTAGCAATCTTATTTGTGATTGGTAATATCTAAATAGAATTTACGATTGATCTAAGACGTTTTCCGGTAATTTGCTAAGCTATCTGAACCGTAATTTGTTTGCAAATAAAAAGTAATATTACCGATAAGGGTGTGGGCACATAATATTAATCTTCGCAACACATCACGAAGTAATCGAGAGCGATCGTAATAAAAACATTAGTTGTATCGATAAAAAGTAATAACATACTGGACTAGTGGTTTAATGGTCGCAACAAGAAAACAGAAAGTAATCCAGGCGCGTCGTTAACACACTCGCGATTTTGATTGGAACTTTTTATTGTATTATGTAAAGTGGCTCATAGCCGCACAGAGCTAACAACATATGCCATAGTTGCAATGAAACTATGTTATGTCATAATTATCACTGCATCTATGCCAAATAATCTTCTTTCAGCTGTTTTTGTTCCCCATCTAGCTGCGTGTCTCTTCCTAAAGTGAGGTTAAAGGCCATAGTCTACCACGCTGGCCACGTACGGGACTGGCAGACCTCACACACCTCAGAAAACATTGTACACTTTATTACATACTGTAAGGTTTCCTCGTGATGTTTCCGTCATTGTTATAGCCAGTGTTATTTTATTTTTAAATTATAAAAATGCACGTAATTTTGTAAAGTTGGAAATGTATGCCCGAATTTTACGCAGATCCGGCGAGACATTGGAACCAAACGACTGGAGTCAGTGCTAAATAAAATGGTTTTTCTAAATCCGGTTCAGTAATGTTAGCCCGCAGCCCGCACCCTCAGTCAAGTACGCAATGTTGAAAATATACTTTAATACTAAGACGATATTTGAGATGAAGTAAATAAAGGCGCCGCCGACTATCAACTTGGCGATCATTATTGTCAATTTTTTTTTTGTAAATAATAAATAAACTGTAATTTATTTATGTCTCTCCGGTACAACTCGAAGACGTTCGGGGTGTTTTCCGCTTCAGAAAGATACGATGGAAATGACAGCTATTGTTCATTTCAGGCGCCGGAAGTCGGCTAAAGCACTGCGAAACCTCTTTAATAGTTGTCCATAGGGTGTTATGCATGGGACACAAAATGAGTGACACACATATAAATGAGGCTTACCGTAAATACATAAATTGACTTACCGCCGTAGCACAGGTGAATCCAAAATCACTTCCGGAAAAATCACACTGCGTCCGAACCAAAACACAGCACGACAACAAAGTTTAAAAACACAACAATGTTCACAAAAAGCTCACGTGAGTCTGTAAACTTAACGAGCAACGTGTTGATCAATAGTTCTATTATAAAATTTTCTTTTTTTCGATATGTTTTCTGTCATAGAAACGGTTAATATTGTGTAAGTGATTTGCGGCGCAGTAGACGTGCAGGCAGCGCGGCGCTCCCGACATGAATGCTATTACTCGATGGGGCTGAAGCTACTACGCGTGAAAGCTTTCGGCCATAAGCATGCAGCATGTGGCTAGTAGACCGAAACTTGAAAAGGTTTTGACATTATGGAAAAACTTCCAATTCATTTTGGCTTACTCATTACTAGCGGTCCGCCCCGGCTTCGCACGATAGCACATCACTTTGCTCTATTGTCTCTATTTGCGCAGCGTGCGCGATGTAACGATTTTTTTGGAATTATTTTCACACGTTTTTGAAACTTTTTTGAAAATAATAATTTCTATACTCGTATATCGGAGTTTTGCTCTCGCAAATTTAAAACTAGCCTTACATTACAAATGGAGTAGAGCATTAAAATATGGATATTTGAGCATACAATATCGGTGCATATTATTCTGAATATTAATGAAAATTATAAAACTAGCACAATATCCATATAAGTAGTTTGCGTTAAGTATAACAGTAAAATTTAAATTAAGTAAGCAATATTCAAATATTCACAAATAAAGATATTCCGTATATACTGCATAACGCGGTCCACCAACAGGTGTAGCGGCTGCCGCGCGGCTCGCCCCGCCCGCGCTCGTTCGAGTCCCGGCTGATTACTGTTCTACTGATTAAGTGGTTAACATGACTTTGGCGTTTCACTTTGTCACTACAATACTTGATAATTAAAATTGCACTGTTTCATTTATTCTTGTGAAAAACATATTCAAAGTTCCAAATTCGTCTAGGACACATTATGGTTACTAATATTATATTTGACAGGCCTCGCGATCGAGTGGCTAGAGACCTTGACTGCAAATCGAGAGGTCGTGGGTTCGATTCCCACTCAGAACAAACATTTGTGTGATGAGTTATTGTTATGTGTCTGGTCGTAATAAAAGTATCTACATAATATAAGTGTTATGTCGTATGTATGTTGTACGTTATGAGCTGTCCCGTTACCATCATACAGGCATATAATTGCATAATTTGGAATCGGATAGCCATATGTGGCATTGACCCCAGTTATTATTATTAAACACTAATGTTACTACCAGTCCCATTCCTGCAGTCTTATTACCAATGACCAACTAATATTATTAACTTGCTTTTTCCCGCGACTTCGTCCCACGCATATATTACTATACAAATGTTATCATACATATAAACCTTCCTCTTCAATCACTCTATCTATTAAAAAAACCGCATCAAAATCCGATGCGTAGTTTTAAAGATTTAAGCATATATAAGGACATAGGGGCATAGAAAGCGACTTTGTTTTATACTATGTAGTGATACTATTAAATGAAGTAATTCATACTAACAGTTCCGATCCGATAGTCCTGGCACAGGTTGGTTCCAGATGTACTGCTGCCTTCTGTATATTATTTAAAAAGCCTCCAACATCGCTGCGAGGTTGTATATCATTAATAATAATACATTGGCCGAAACAATTACGATATTACGCGTGTTAAAATGTGCCTTCCTTCATCCGGTAATGTAACCGTGTACGTACGCCACTGAGTCATGTGACCCTAATAGCATATTTTTTGCATTACATGTTACACCTGACTGGCCTGCTGGATCAGTGGCTAGTGGGCCTGACTGATGAACCAGGGTGTCACAGGTTCGATTCACGATTCCTGACAAATATGTATTTTGTTTTAAAAATGCATATGTGTTTTGTTCTGAAAAAAATGTTTTTCACACACAGGACTAGTGTCCTCATCTCGCGAATGCTACTCCAAGCTACTTTAGGATTCAAACCGACGACGAGAGCTTGACAGATTAGTAAAGTAGCAACTTATATTTTAACTTATTTTTTTAAATACTTAGCTCACGTTTGTCTACGAGTTCATATGACGGTAAGCGTGGTCTATTGTAGGATGTGGCACACTTGCCTAGAAAGTGCCTATTCACTGTTATCTACATATTTTTACCAGCGCTCTTACTTCATACATCTTCTATCAAAGTATTACTTAACCATAACCAAAGTTCATTGACCCGACACCTCGCCTCCGCTGTCGGTCACATCTGGACTGAACGCCGAGATTGATATCTACGAGACATTGACACGCTCCAAGTCACGATTTTAATAAATAAAATACACACCGTACCTATATCGTTCTGAAATAATAGAATTCGCTGTTATCATTTCAATACATATAATTTAAGTAAATCCTATTAAAAGCAATATATTAATAGCAATCTGACTGATTATCCGTTAGCGGGTTTTTTATCCTGAACTACGAAAAGCATTTGATAGTGTTTCAATCAATATAAGTTGACTCTTGAGGAAGGTTTAAGAATGTAATTAATGTAACTTTTGTAAATGAATGAGATTAGACAATTTTTAGGTATAAAAACTAATTAAATCAAAACATATCCAACAATTTAAAAAAGGTTTTTGGAGTTGCACGTTTAATCTTCATTTTTTTAATTACGTCCGGAGAAGCGTGTACGTGATAACTAGTTTGTTTAATTAAAACAGAAGCGAGGCCGCATTACGAGCGGTTACGTAGTTATTACAACGAAAAACGGAAAAAAAAGCCGATAAGTGTCAATAGGTGAACGGATTACTTTATCTACAAGTAACTTTCATTTAAACGAAAACAAGTCGAAACAACTAGGTAATAGGCAGGATGTAATAAATTACATTCGCTTACGCAATTTAAAAAGTAAAAAGTCAAGATGGCGTGTCCAATATGGCGCGTGTTCCCGCCACAGCTGACCCGAAGGTTAACTTTCACGTGCACCGCGAGTGCATCCAATTATTTGATATTAATGTGAATTGGATTGTTATGTCAACAATGGTGGGCGACTAATGCATGTGAAGTAATTTTAAATCTCATTTTAATTCTCATTATAAGTCGTTATTATACATACACTTTATTAACAATGCAATACGCTCGAGGCAACTTAAGGAAATCGTTCACTTTTTTTAAACTTAAGGTAATGTTGTGTATCCGACATTTGTTATTGACCTTACGTTTACTTATAATTTAACAACAATTATGATCTGTTATAAAAACTATTTATCTTTTATATTAGTATACTTAATCGCAGCAAAAATTTCGATAAGTACAACCTACTGTAAATTTTTCGTTTTATTTTACGCCAGAGTTGAATCAAACCAGCCAGTATCATGTACTCCTTGTAATACCATAAAATTAATTTATTTGTAATAATCTTACATATAAGTATATAACCAATATTGTAAGTAAATCAATTTCACTAATACAATTTTCTGAACTGTCTTTTTCATTTTTATCTCAAACAAATTAAGTTGTCAGTATCAATAAAACATCTAATTAGTTATTGAGCAAAAAAATCTGTCTAGAAATATCTGTTTATTATCTATTCGTTCCTCTCGAATCAAAATGTTGATGACTCTCATACTACCCGCTGTCAAGTCATGTTAAATTAGCGGCCCGCGACATTTTGTAATTAATACACCTGTTTGCGTTTCAATATAACTTCATATGACAGCCATTACTGACACCTCTGTCCGATTCACTTTCTAATATGAACTCTTATGTAACTAAATTTAAACCGGTAAATGAGTAAAGACAGCTATCATTGGATTTTTGGTTTTTAGGGCGTTACTTATATAATGTTGCGTTATGTATCGGCTAGTGCAACCTTCACTCGCATCGTTATAGTTTCTATTGCTTCCTTGTTAGTGCACTTGCAGTTTTTTAATTTTTATCGAAAAAAAATAATTTATAATTCTGGCTAAAAGTATGCCTAGTGATCCCTCTACAAGTAACTATTGCATCATCTTTGCATCTCATGAACGAGAGCGGTGCAACTTTGGGAAAAAATAATTCCCGATATATAAACAATGTAAGTAAAATATTGCGTCGATACTGTTATGTTTTAAATATTAATGTATGCGCTACGCTGTGCTAGAAATCAATATTATCGTTGAAGGAGTCATCAAAATGACGGAGAAAGTGCAAATCGTATAGACAGCGCGCACATTCCGAGATCAGTGCTGGCCGCCGCCTCCACTTGATTTTGATTGAAGAATATTATCGAAAGAATGACCAAACGTGTATTGACATTTTCATGGCGGACGGACCTCGCGAACGATACGAACAGATAGGAAAGTAAAGTAATTAGTTAATTACAATAATGAATCGTTGGCCAGTTTCGGGTGAAAGGTGCAGCCGTGCTGGGGGCTGGAGGAATGCGTTGTCGGGGTGGCGACGTCGGCACGGCTCGATTATCTTCGCAGGGCGCCCGATAGCAATTATGAGCGTGAAACCTGAACGTCAGCTCACAAATTAAAAACCTTTAAAACGTCACATCTTGTACTAGCGGTATTAAAATATTTTGACTGAAGCTAACGAAACCTAGTTCAAAAGTACTGAATAAATATGGGTGAATGACTATTGAAGTTTTACACATGTAATGGCATGGAGCGTCGTTTCAATAGCAACAAAAAATATCTCGCAAATCTTCAATTCTTGTCCTGTTTTCGGTGACATAATTCTTAGAATAAAAGAAGACATTAAAACGAATTGAAATGAAGTAAAAAGAATGTTAATATTTCACTATTTAAACAGTTTAACGAAGGAAATATTAAATCAAAATACCTATCCATCACCTGTATGAGTTGCTTTGGTAATTAACTTCGCAGACGATGAAATGCACTCAGAACTTTCCAAGCCTTTCGAGGAGACCCTTCACTGCGTTTCTCAGTATTACTGCAAGCGCATACGACGCACTGACACGCTCAAGTTATGTAAAATATAATCAGAGACTCTTTAATAACAATCAGTTTCTGTTATCTTTGACAAGATTAGAAGTATGCAATATCCGTAAAACGTTGATAGCCTAGTGGTTTGAAGTTTAATCTCCCACTCCGGAGATCTGGGTTCAAATCTTGGCGCGCACCTCTGATTTGGCAAAGTTACGTGCGTTTTATAACTTGAAAGTGTAAATATTAGTCCTCTATAAGTTGAAGGATAATATCGAGAGGAAACCTGGCACACCTTTAAGACGTTATAATTATAATATTTTTTGAGGGGTGTGAAGACTACCAATTCGATCTTGGCCAGCGTGGTAGACTATGATCTAAGGGACGTGTAGTCACTATCATGTTTATTAAGCTTAGTATGAGAGCTCAAGGCGGCTTAACAGCCTTTGAAATTTGACCACTAAATTGTATGTCCATAAAACCGAACTGGAGTAGTGTGGTGGAGTATTCTCTAGGTTTCCGGGCAGGTCGGCGACGTGCATTAATTTGAATATTATTCTCATTTCTTCTATTATGTAATTGTATTCATTTTAAAGACGCGGGCAGGGCGCGCGTTCGAAACTGGAACGATTTTTAATTTATTAATTTTTTTTTTTAAAGTATGTCACTTCCGTTTTAAAATAACGTCGAGCGTACGCTTTGCTAATTTTGGTACCATTTTGTCAACCGATTTCCTTATTTATTCTACTCACAGTTAATTTGATTTTCTTGTTCAGTGTTGATGAACATTTCATCGCAAGTTAATATTTTACTGCGACGTTCACCCTGATCCCAAATTTTTAAGTGGCTTGCCCATTTACGAATGGGGCGTAACGATTTGCCTTACGTGATGATTTATATCATTTTCACTTACCGTAAACCGCGTTAAGGAACTTCGTTACAAAAATTTAAAATTATTTATCATGTAAGTAAAATTAAGTGAGGTGTACGTTCAGTTAAGCAGTGAAAAGCGTAAGGAAGCATGAATCTCGTAAATAAAGTAACGTTAACACCTTTTGACGTAAGATTGAATGG
>DWEM01002005.1:0-12903 GCA_018245935.1 Agara belti belti
CGACCCGGGATTTGAACCCAGGACCTCCCGATCGGCAGTCGCGCTAGCAACCGCTCGACCAACGAGGCAGTCAATGCCTACAATGTAGACGTACGAAATACCTTTGTAAATTGTTTTCGTACCATCATAATAATAACTCGCACTTAAACTAAATTGTCTTTTGCAGAACCACGAGCATACCAAGGATTTCACAATACGATGCAAGATGTTACGTAGATAATTAATCCTGACCATACATCATTTACTGAGTTTTCTTTCAAACGTTTAATTGGACGATTACACTATTGTTCTAACGACCCTTCCAAATCGCGAGGGTATAATTCATAGAGGATCCCCTTTGATAGCGAGATTCTCCTTTTATTCAGAATTTAATTTCATTTTCACCCCTCAAAGCGGAGTTTAAGAAAAGAATGACCGAATGACTTTGTACAGACTTAAGGGATGTGAGAGTGACGGAGGCTCAATGGAGTCTTTTTACTGATTTTGACGTTATAATAAAAACCAGTGAAGTGCTACGGCTTAGGCGTCAAGCTTCATTTTGTTGAGTAATGCGCACTAAAAAGGCTAAAGCGGGAATTATGAGACCACTAAATGTAGAAGCTTACGTGAAATTAAACTTCATTTAAAGTTCATTGCTTATTAAAATAAATTTGCATGGTTATTAACATTAAACCAAAAGACTATGTTCTTTAACAAACCTTAAGGTACGGTTTACCCATTTTATAACAAAAACCCAATCTAATAATAATTCTTTTCAAATCCGTTGATATGACAACAAGAGTGAACGAATCGTTAAGTTTTTCGTATTCTAGAATTTTCCATAGAGTCCCAGCTATTCATAGCCAGGAGAAAGATTACCGTAGAGTTCCTCATGCTTTATGTAGAGCCGTGAATATAATTCATCTTGAATTCACGCTTTCGGGAACAATTTTGTTTTACGACCTAATATTTCATTTATAGCTTTCTAATGTCAAATTACAAACATTTGCCGGTTTGAGGGGGACGGTTATTTTATAAAGAGTTATATGTCTTATTCTCACAATTTATTATTCAAATCAAAACAGAACTAGGTCTCACGTTCAGTTGATTGCTCTAGGAGTTCAAACACTAAGTGAAAACGTTCCGTGAATTAGCATAAACCTACTACGCCCTCCAATTCAGAACAAAACATTTCAACCATATTCTTACCAATACAAATAATACACTAACATACTATTTACTTTAATAGTGTAGTAAAATCCTTTCGAAAACTTCTTAATCGGTTAATCATACATATCTCAAATCAGTTTTCAAAATCAATATTACTTTCTATAAAGCAGACAGAAAATATCACAAGAAAGCCTCAATCCTGAACCTCTATTTCCTCATAATATTCCCTAAGGTGCGTGAAGTCTACAAACTCGCACTTAACTAATAGTATGGCAGACAGTCTTTTGAATATGTAGAGACAGTAAAAACTGCTACAGATTTGATCAATCAATCAATCAAAGCAATTGAAAGACATGATTTGTTTAAAACTCATTTGGAAGTTTTTGCAAGCTTAAATAATTACCACATACACTCCTAGCAAAAACATAACAATGTTTTAAAAATACTGAACCACGTTTCTAACCAACTGGGGAGTTACTGCTTTTCTCCTTTTTTGCCACGAACGTGGGAACGTGCAATGAACTTCCTTTGGAAGGATCCTCGTTCTTTTCTATTTCAAGCGGACTATTTGGAACGATGCCTTGCAATTCTTAAATCACCGTCTTATTACAAATATTAAAAATTCTCAACTCTTGTTATAAATACGAAAGTGTATTTTGTTTGTTCCTTTGACATCGCAACAGAATGTTCGCTTGTTTTTTGTACACGAACATTTTCATTTTAGAAATGTCTCATTTAAGTTCAAAGATTAAAAGTCACAATTAAAAAACAGTAAATGTACAGAGTTAAGGTGTTGTAACAAGAAAATTGAAAAGACATTTTTTTTTTTGAAAAGACAATTAATACTCGTAAATGGATAACTACATTGCATACGCTAATATTTGCTTTTAGGAATGTTTCTACGAGAGCGTAGATTTTCATTTTTGCCGATACATTAGTTTCTATTACCGTCAGCGAAGTCACGTCTAAAAGCTAGAGTAAAATAAAACTGATAAACGCTATTCTCTTGTCGTCTTTGTTGTATTAGTTTTCAAACGTCTATAGCCTTAGTCGTGCCGTAACAAAGTTACCAAGTTAACTAGACAAATTGCTTGCGCCGAGAACGTGACTAGTACATCAGAGTTTATTAAACACTTATGATATTACGCTCATAGTATCAAAGTTGCTTAAACTTTCTCAAAAGGTTAAGTTTATACGTATGTATAGTTGAGCGAAATAGAGTTGGTGGCTTATAAAGTTATTTTTCCCTTTTATTCTTATTCGTATTCTGCTTCGTAATGTATACAAATAAATACATAACCTAACCGAGAATAAATAACTATATTCCCGATCGGGGTTCGAACTAGAAACCCTATGCCCAATTGACAAAAAATCTATTTGTTGTACCAATGGAATATATTTATTTAAAGATCATTGAGAAAATGATGTAAAATATTTAATATTACTTTTTTGTTTATAATCGAGATCACTGACAATTTCATTCGTTGAGATTCTCTGTTTTGTATGAAGAATGTGTATATTTATATTGTACTTAATGTAATCTCGTACAACTCTAACGATCAGTAAGACGTAGATAGAATCTACAAGATAGTTACTATTTTACCAATACTTAAGTATTTTAGTCTAACAATACTTAAGTATTTGAACAGACTAAGTTGCTCAAAGCTACACGGTAGCGTCTAATACTGTAGCTACTAAGCTCCCAACGAATTCTAACCAATCTTGGCGCGGGACTAATCCGATCGAACCGAACAATAAGATCGAATTGCTCAGAGAAACATCGCACGTTATTGCCACTAAATCTTTCACTCCGGATACGCAGGCTTCGAGAATCCACCCCGTGGCTATTGCTTTAGGCCTTTTAGTGTTATATTTAGCGATTTTCGTTGCCGGTTCGGGTTGAGTTGTTCCGTGCAAATATTTATTGTATGCTCTTTTCGTTCACTTATTGGAGCGTTAACAAACAACTAAAGATGTCACTTTATTAAAACAGACATAGTAGACTAGGTTGTTCTGTGTAATACGAAAATCGAAGAAAATTCAAATTCACTGCCAGGCTAACTCGCTATAACATCATTAAGACTGTGGTCAAAATTAAGTCACAACTTGCGCACAAAGTTTCTATTTTTGCCTGAAGTTATTTGGGCCTGTATCCATTTATATATGTAAATCATGTATTCATACATGTTGTTTTATATTTGAGTGAGTATAAAAATTAACAACATCGATTCAACCATGATATAAATATTCAAATAGATTACACGCCCAAGGTCCAGAGAATTGAACAAGTTTTGCAATTCGCAAAAGAAGTAAACTCTTGGAAATGTATTAGCTTCTTTCAATTCAAAATTACCATGCAATAAAACACTTCCCACGGTAGCGCCCTGTATTGAAGGTCTGAATTACATTTTCTTAAGACTCCGTCTCGGGAAATCCATTTTCAATCCGAGCACAAACACAATCTTTGCGAAGGTATGCAAATCATTTCACGCGTCGAACATTTGAGGGCGAACCGTAAAATATTCCTGCATATTTATATCATTTCTATGCACGAGACATTTGGTCTTATACTCTAGTGAATACAATTTAGAATAGAATATTTAGAAGAATCCTTCAAAAGCATATTGTACATACATATAATGTCTAATACAAATACTCATCACGAAAAACTAATTAAATCCATATCCATAAAGGAGACGTTGTATGTATTATACTTGATTTTCTTTTATAAAAAGTTTTGATGAAAAACAAAATTAACATTCTCGGATAAAAAGATTAAGATATATCAAGTAATAATACCGACAATGACAGAACAGGTGGCGTTGGAATTTGACGGGATAAGGCAAAAATAAATTTGTACTGCGCTCATTCCAATCACGTTCTTCCGAATTTGTCATATTGGATTTCGGGGGCGGACGCCACTCATACGTCCTCCCTTCCTGTCACTACGCGAAAATGAAAACATGTATCATTCCATACAAACCAAACGAAATGCAACCGTATTGTAAACGTATTAGGGATCAATTTCTCAATCGAAGATCAAGACACCTCCGAATAAGAATAGAATGATGTCAAATTCTTCAAAATACTTCTATAATGGGAAAAGATTTGTTTAAAAAATTTGTACACGTCCGCAAAAGTTTTCGCGAGATTTTTGAGATTTCCATAATTCTTATTTGACACCTAGTAAGTAATCATGTAATGATATATATTATGTAATGATATATAATATAATACAGATTTGTTTAAATGTAAATAGCGATGATGATAGCGAGCAATTTTACAAATAAAATTAATTCTCGAAATACTCATAAAAAGAAGCTGTTACTTTGGAAATTTTTTTGAATTATGAAATTTTAAATCATATTGATTTTATAAAGTAAAGGGTGCACTACTAAATACATTTCAATATTTTCAATTATTACAGACAGGCAAAGAATTTCAATAACATAAAAGTAATCAATGTTAGTGAAAGAGTCTGCTATATTAGAAGCCCCTAACCCTTACTTGGGTCAAGCAAATACTTTTAAAAGTGAAATCACTTTTCAACAGTAACCCCACAAAGAACGTTTTTCGCGGTACAAATGTACACCCATAATACCTGAGATCCCCGACACAGCCCACCGATCGCTGACTTAACAGTTCAAAATCCTATGAAACGATGACACCAACAAATTCACCCTCAAATAAATCACCAAGTTACATCTGTTCGCGTCAAATGTGTTGTCGGACAACATTAAGCCTTAAGTGCAGGTGTGAGGAATGGGAAAAATACAAGAGTCATGAAAAGAAGACTCAATATATTGTAGTGCAAGCTAATAGTCCCACTGCTTTTAGAGTTAAGTAATTGCAATCCGTACATGCAGGTACTGTGTTTTGTAAATATATTACAGTTCTTGAGAGGGTGAAATTTTAATGCATTTTTCCTTAACACTGTAAAGTTACTTCATTATACATATCAATTACTGTTTCGTTGAAACGATTCAAATGTTTTCTTCCTTTCAAATTATTGTATAAACTGTTAAAATAAAAACAGACGGATGAGTGCATATCGAATGTAATCTTCATTGAAAATTCATACCGCGCTATATACAATCCAGAAGTTAAAGCAAACATCTACACGAACAACTGTTACAACAAACACAAATGCTGCTAAGCCAACGTATTAATTGGTCCGCACATATTCATAAGGTTACCTACGTGTGTTTTGATATTAGAGAGCTTTATCAAAATAGCGAGAGAGCATTTTAAACCCAATCAATGTGAAATCAAAACGCGGAAAATAGAAGGGGCAACAAACGGAGGGTTAAATTCGTGTTATCGATTCGTTTTATGAGTCGTGCTGACGTTTCGTTTCTTTACGAACATAACGATCGAGATACTTATATGCGTCCAATTCGTTTTTCAATAAACGTCTTATTAATGCTGAACACAGTATAAATTGACGAAGATTCTTCATTGCATATAAATATAGGGATATATTTATCGCTTATAGATAAACTTGAATTGAGATCGAATCCAGTAATGGTAGAATATTAATCCATTAATTGCTTTGTTATTGCATGCTGATGTAATAGACATTATTTTTTTAAATACAATTCTCTTTAAAGTATAAAAGAAAATATTAAAAGGATTTTTTCTCTCTGGATTAGTTCCGCACGGAAACCTGCTGGGGCTGCTGCAGTCTGTTTGGACAGCCTTATCCGCTAGCCGATGTAATCCAGCGCTCAATATTGGAAAGATAGACGATATTTCTATAGAAATTTTATAAAAGAAATTTCTAGCAAACGAATGAAATGAAATTTTAAATCTCCGACTACTTAATTAAAGTTTCTTCAGAAGTTATCTCGTATTGTTATAATCTTTTTTTTAGACGAAATATATTCTCTAATTACGAACAGACCAAACTTCAGGTTCGAAACGTTCAAAAACACGGGAGTTTAAAGAAAACAAAACGATGTTAGCTCGCTGTACCAAATACATCCCCTTTCATTCTGAATTTCGGTCGACGAATCCAGCAACTGGTCGACCGGCCGATCGTCGGTCTTGTTGACAAACAGTAGCTAAAGTACGAAACAGATACAATAAACAAGCTACGGGATCTGTCCCCATACTCATTATTACGGTATTTTTTCGCATGCACACCCCGGATAAATCTCCTGGAGGGGAGATAACGGACGCATTATCGAAATACCAATGCCGGGAAAACTGAGTTAAATGGCGACTTATTAACTTTGATAAGGGTATACTATATTAGAACGTTAATTTATTCATTTTCCGACATTTGCCGGGTTATTGGTGTCCACGTTGTTCGCATTTACATCGGTAAAACTGTTTTGACACAACAAATATAGCTATGTTAATGTTGTAAAGTAAATATTATGTATTCAAACTCATTTATATTAGCACTTTTCATTCATATGCTTTTGTAGCAGTACAAAATTTGTAAGGAAGAGTGCCTTACTCTTAAGTTCCTTAACTTAAGTGGTGATATCAAATGGATTAATGCCTTAAAAAGCAACCGCTATTGGATTCAGAAAACAACAGTAAACAGACTGGCTGCAAGTATTTCAAATCTAGAGTAAACCTTTAAAAGTTAAAGGACATATTTGTTTGTATGAAAGAAATATTAAATACATGATATGAAGTATTGTCAGCGAAATTTAGAAGACAATTTAAACAATTGACAAAAGATATTTTCAAACAATAAATATAGAGGACTCTTAAAAAACATTTTGTTCCCATTCGCCGGTAAGTCACGACCGCCATCAAGAAATTGTAGTACCATTAAATAAACATATTGCGTACCGCAAATTCCTCATAAAATGGGACATATTGGCCAATATTACGCTTCAGTTTCTTATATGACCTCCCATTACGTGAGCGGGATAGAGGTCCTCAAACTCATCGTGATGGGAAAGGAAATATGTATTTTGTTTTTATACTGTTCAGCTTTGAATACCTAGAGTTAATTGTTTATTTGCCATACACCATATTAATGTTGAGCTTTTTACTAACATTTCAACCGATACACTTAGTTAGTGTGAGGTTGATTGTGAGAGTGTATACTTTGTTTGCCATAAATATAAAGAACTATATTATTCATTCATTATATTCATGTAGTAATTATTGCTAATATTACTTGTTTTAATATTAATACGTGCGGTCTCACTGGGATAGTTGAAATCGAGTCCTACGACAAGTTACGACGAAATATATAAATTTCAACCTTATGTTTGAGAAGCACTGGTCAGCAATACCGGATCGCCCCAGCTATATCTCTTGCAGTGTCTTTATTGAAATTCTACAGCCTCGCGACAGTTCCGATCACTGGGACGGAATGCGAAAGTACTTGCCTAACAAACGACTCGGGCTATTGCCTAATCTGTGTTCTTGTAAGATTTCACCCCGACAGTTTAAAAGTTACATGAAAACTTTTTCAAGAACCGATCAAGCCAGTGTTTGGTTCTAAAGTATATGGCTTCGACGTGATCACTAATATCGTTTTGAACCGAATTCCTCATAATGACGTCATCGCGTCATATCTACCCGCGGCGTTTTAGTCCTATTTATTTATCCTGTATTGCTAACAAAGGGTGGACTTAATGCCACATGGCATTTTCTACCAGTCAACCAAGTCGTCGGTGCGTTACATAAAATACAGATGAAAAAAATCCAAAGGGGATGTCAAAGAGGCTGTATATAATGAGGAGCCTGAACGGATATGCCGTAATGTGACGTTCGGAATACCTAAATTAATTTTATTATAAAAAATAAAATTTGATAATAACAATTTCATCCCTCCCTTGTTCCCTTATGCACTATTCCTGAGTTACGCTAGCAGTTTCGTAACAGTTTGGAATTAAACCTTTGTAATACTTGTAATAAAACCATATTCAATTAAATTCGATTAAGTTTCTCCTATAAATTGGAAACATTGTGTTCTTGGCATAAGTTCAAACACATATCCTTGGCTGAGATAGCCATAATAATCGTACTTAGTACATACAATATGTTTACTTGTGTACATACATAAGTTAGTTGGTATCTGAAACATTTAGAAAAAGTTATAATAATGTACGACCTTTGTTGAGATAAAATATGGACTTAACTTGGTAAAATGTTTTCTAGACATGAAACTTTAGCAAAAGTTATTATTTATTAAGCTTTTAGAGCTTTCTATTACTTAAATAATTTGAAGTATCTGATTCTGTCAATTTTTTGTAACTCGATAAAAAACCCTCGCCGTGAATTGTCCCTGAAATTAAGTATTACTATGAAGTCACATTTAGTTCGTACTTTTAATTTTTTATAAGAATCATTTCTACTGGATCAATATTTTGTTATTTTGTTTCAGTATTCAATGTTGTAAATTATAAATCGTATAATTAAGCTTCGAATCTTTTATTGTATAGAACTCATTAAGAAAGATTAACACTTAAACTGTTCCCCTCGTATATAACAATAGTGTCAATATCCACTTCCAGTTAACTTGAAGGTACAAGTCCCTAGAGGGATCTCACCATTCTCCCGATCGAGGACCCCCAAAGGTCCATATTGAAATTCTGTGGCGCGTGGCTAAGCCCTCGTCAATCTAAGCATCGCCGCCTATATTCAACATCATGGGTATCGAAACACTAACAATAACTACAAGAATCACGAAAATTATATAACACTCCAACGTCTTCACAATCTGTATTTAGAGATAATAAAGTATAGGAAATGCAAAATGTACGAAACTGAATTTACATCCAAAATCTTTACTGTCATCGATACAACGCAGTAAACTGCCTTATCATTCTAAAACAAAAGATTAAAAATGTATTAACACCAAAGATATGAATATTTCACGATTTTAAACTCCCACTTCCACACTCCGATCGAGAACCCTAATGGCCCATATTGAAATTCTTTGGGGCGTAGCTAAGCGCCCGTCAATCCTAAAACACCAATATCTTGACAACGCTTGTGAGCCATTGAAGAATTTCATAACCACAAAAGCTTTGTTGTCTAAGCATCTTAGCTGTGGGCTATAGAGTTAGTTGAATGACTAGAATCAAGCAGATATATGAAATATTAGACACGTGTAGTTTTCAACCGCACAAACCACTAATGAATATAGGATTTAAAGGACAGAGAGCGTACAGTTCTATAAAACTGTTTGCCCGAGAAAACGTTCCTTTCATTATGAAGTGAAAAGGGGGACTAATAATTTGAATTTAGAACGCTCTTCAATTCGTCTGCGTGACGTGTGCCACTCGAAACCAATCGCAGTCCGACGTTTTCAATGTGACAACGACACTTGCGGGGGAAGTTCTCCATGGGATCGTAGTAACAATGAAAATTCTCTTTACGTTCACACAACAAAGTCTTACCGGCTTAGGGAAGTAGTGAACAAATTTTATCTGATTCTAAATAAACTTACAAACGAAATCGTACAAATTTGTAGGAATAGTCTATACGCACAATATGATACAAATTATAATATTTATGAACAGCACAACTTAGCAACAGATAACTATACAATTTTTTTGTTTGAACTATTAAGTGGTTTCGAAAAAATCGTTTTTACATTTGTTAGCCCAATTCTTGACGAAGGTTATAGGTTATGCAACGTCGTTCTACGATGATTAAGCGAAAACGAAGTTGTACCGAAGGCGGGCTAAAAATATTGTAAATATAAGTTGAACTCCTCTCAATTATAAATAAATACAATGATTTCTTTTAAATTGTACGTTACAGCTAATCATTTTATAGAACTAAACTCAATTTTAAATAAACTGTAAGGTAATTAGAAATTCACAATTAAACAGTAAACGTATTTCGTTTCTGCGACGCTTTATTTTAATGTCATGAAGTAGTTAGAACCTCTTCAATGGACCATAACGGGTAAGTCTCTTAACACCCTCTCCACTTGAACTACGTCTTAACGACTCTCAAGAAAGCCTACGCAGGTCTTGAGCAATTGTCTGACTAGTAAGAGAGACTGAAATGAATAAGGAATAAAGTTAAAAAAAAATTTTGGACTTAGTTCCAGTTCCTGGACTCATTTCCGACACAAATAATATAAGAAAAGGGAGAATATTTCTTATTAATAAGTACCCAATAATAATATTTCAGTAACGAATTAGGCACATAATAATTTAACACAACTAAACCATCTCATTTATTATTAAGTTGACTTAACAATTCACGTGGCACGCAAAGGTCGTTGTTACTGACTTTCTAAAAATATGTTTTATATAGTTTCTTATAAGTATAACGGTTGATATGTTTCAAACATAATTAGAATTTTTTAATTTTTTTTTGCAACAACTACTTGTATAGTGAAGCAAAAGTTTAAGCTAACATGTTTTAACATTATGAAAATGAATCTACATATCCATCGGGTACTATGCACTATGTTGAATTAAAATTACTTTATTTAAACGTACCGAATTACCTAAATAAAAAAAATTTGATAGTACGTCACTACGTCTTCAATGTTACTATTTGCTTCATTCAAAGTAATGTTAAAACGTTTGTGTTTAAAAATCTTCGAAAAAACAACACTCTCTCACTATAGGCTCATACATTATGTTGTCCTTGTATCTTAAGATCACCCTAGTATGGGAGTACAATGGCCAATTAATGTGTATACTAGCAGTATTCTTTTATTTCGTTTGCGTTAAATGTACTGTTTAACCATCTCGAAGTTGATAACGTAATCCGTTGGGTTCCAAGAACTTGCTTAATGTCTTTTGAAAAAACCCACGACATACCGGGAAAATGGTGCGGGCATTCCTCGACACGAAGCTCTTCATATAAAATGCACATGCGACGTAAATATATCATTATTTTATTCAGTAAATTTTCATTTAAAACCAATTTAAAGTCATTGCAAAAGGTTTTCGGAATCCACTCGTCAACCCTTTTACTCGGTAAAAATTAAATCAGGCTCAATGTAATCCGCTTCGTTATCGTCTTGGACAATTAAAAGTAAAGAAATGAATTGCCATTCCGAAATATTTCTTTGTCAGTCGTCTGAAACTTCGCGAAGCTTAATTAGTAATCTAAATTTAAGGAACTTGTTTGATCGCGGCTTGAAACTCATATTAAAAGGCTAAACTTGTTATGATTTTTTATGCTCGATAGAGTAATAGATAGATTGCGGACGTTAGTTGTAGATATGTGTATGAAAATGAGACGTGCTTATATGCAAATTTACATCAGTGATATTCCATATATTAATAATCCCGTGTAAAATTATCCTCGCATACTGCGGAACCTTTAACTTCCCCGGTTAAAATTCCATGCTAGGACTTTTGCAGTACCCTAAAATCGTTGGTGTATTAATTTGAGACTATTTATTATATCATTTTATATAAACAAGTCAAAAGTGAAGAAAGTATATAAGTGAAAGTTATTAATCGAAGTTATAAAACACTGGCCCGGGTGTTCGGGTCACTGGATTTCACGGACCAATGAGCCAGGCTCAGGCACGGCGCAAAACCTATTAACAAGATATGTAAACATATTAAAAAGCATCTCGTGTTTTTCTATCAAGGATTTTATTAAATTAATAAAGCTGAGTAGTTTTATGAAAGCACATGCGAGGTATAATGTATGAAAAGTTCCATCACGACTTTTATTAGTCATAATCGCATTCAGCCTTTTTATTTATTTCTGATTATTTTTATCGCAAATTTTCTATGACTGAAAGAATGCTTATAATTTAATATACATTGTGTCAATTTCCAAATAATCTTACAATACCTTTTTATATGATATTAATTAACGACATAACATTGCCTGATTCTTAGTTGATAATTACTTCACCGTGAAGACTAAATATAATTTTAAATAGGCAAGCGTTTTAGTATAATTAGGTTGTAGCTATCGATGTGTTGAAACAGTCAATTCCGATCTACTTTATTGTTGGTTATGTACTGGAACCGCCTCATTAGAATTTCTTAATCTCTGTCTGTCTGCTTCACCGATTAAACCGGAATACAGCAAAGCCAGCTCAAGTATTAGACTGTTGATATAAGTGACTAGCTTGATACGATTTCTCATAAACGTACTAACTGATACGTACGTTGTTTTGTTTAAATGTATTTTAAATGTAATTTTACATAATAGCCAGCGGTTCCCACCCTTTTCATAGACATAGATTTTATTTAAAACGTCAACTTTTGGAATCGAAGGAAACATTTTGTAAAATTTTCATCGTTTGTTCGATATGTTTGTAGGTAAATCCGAGAAAACATGAATGTAAAAAAATATATACTCCATTTATAAATAATGTACGTAGCTAATGCAACTTATCTTCCTAGTTATTTTTGCATCTGTGCCACTTTTATGGTTTCAAAAAACATTTCTACAAGGTTACTTACATAACTAATGTATGTTGTTACAACGAGACTTGTCTGATCCGATTTAGAAGAAAACATATCGGAAGTTCTATGAATAGATCGAATGAAAGAGCTGTTTATTATTATTGAATTATTAATATACTTGTTTTCTAATACATTTAATTTGGAAAATATTTTTATTTACTGAGTTGTAAATTTACTTAAGACTCGATATTAATTTCTTGAAGGATTACAACATTAGGTCGCCCTCTAACGCTAGGTTAAGTTTTTATAAATAAACTAGCTTTTGCCTCGACTTCGTCCCGCCCCCGCCACGCAATTCCCTTTGGAGGTAGAATTTCGTAAAATGTGTGTTTAGTTCACCTCGACGTAGCACTACATATATTATTATACATATAAA
>DWEM01002006.1:0-12901 GCA_018245935.1 Agara belti belti
GTGGCGACGCGTCGCCACGGCATGCGTCGCCACGCCAGAAATCGGGTTTACGTGCGGCTATAGATGTTTCACATCAATAATAGACAACAAAGATAAAATCATTAAAAAAAGGAAATAGATAAACAAGAAAACGTAATGTACTCTATGAAACTCGACAAACCAAGTTATTACTCGTCATAGGAGAGCAGAAGTAAACGTTAGGAATAAAACTTGTAAAGCACGATGGAACACAAACTGAGATATCTGAACCGGTTCATAGTTCAAACGCCCCAACAAGGAACACATGCGCGTGACGTCAGAGCCGTATAAGGCAGTACAACCTTCTATTTGGATCGTCCATACATGTCACACGCGCGTTTGTCTATGCCGCGGAGCAAGGGCGTCCAGTTCATTTCCTGAACCTCATGTATCAGTCGAACGGATCTTGGCTAACTGTGACGCGGTTGCCTTTTGGACCAATTTGTGTTCACGATTAATTTTTTTATCCACCAGAAATGTACTTGTTAGTAACCACGTATATCAAATAGCTAGATGGCCTTTAGCATTATGAGCGTCGTGTGCAGGAACACCGTTAGGCGTAAATTTAATTCGAAACTCCAATTTACTTTACGATCTCCATTTAAAATATATTACATTGACATAATTAACGATATCATTTATTTTATCTTTTTAATATTGGACGAACGTTATCTTTTAAATTTTGTTCTTCTGTTGAAACATAAAAATCAATTTTCTTATCTCCATAAACAACTTTTCGACATGTAAATAGCTCATTAAAATGAGATGAAGTAGATAACGATTTGTATAAATTTTAAATTCACAGAAACAAGTTGCTGGTGCGATGGCAATGTTCCATGATTCAATCTCAACAGCCATTTTCTTTCTTCAGTCCATAAAGTCAGTTAAATTACGATCACGTTCCAACCTTTGCGAAGCTAATTATTTGTTTACGTATTGAAATGGCAGTCGACATTAAGGTTATTGTTTTACTACTGATGTTCGAATCGCAAAATTACTGAATATTAAATGAACATTAACAAAAACAAGAAGTAATATATCTACACATCTATAGAAAGTAAGTATACATAGAATTAGTAATATAGTATATAGAATAAGTAAATTAGTATTGCGTGATTTGCGACGAGTTGTACAGAAAAATAGGAAAAATACTAAAACGATAAGGCAATTTTTATTTTTAAGATGTACATCGTTAATCGTATATCGTTGACTCGTTCATTGTACGACACGTTAATAAATAATTGACTGTATCGTACAAAGTATTGAGTTTCCGTGTTCATAAAACTACAATTCCGGAGTTTTCGCCGGTAAGGCCATTGTTAAGGTTAGGGTTGTATCTCAAGAGAGCTGATAATTATGATGTTTTTTCACTTTGATCATATTGTTATATGCAACACAACCGAATACTGCATTTCTCTAGTTTGCTTTAGGTTTAAAGGATACTGTTAAGTTTACTTCGAACAGTATTTTCATGGAAAATATCAGAAGAATTTAAAATTCTCAAATGCCATAATTGACGAATCAATATAAAATTTATCCATGAAACTACGCTGCGTAAACAAAATCTTATAATTTATCATCAGCACATATCAGGATACGGATATCAGAATATTTATTATAGTAACGCGCTAATGTATTTCTAAACTTGGTCAAATAAAATTAAGCTATCTCCGGGCACGGAGCCTTGAAGGCGCGATCAGCCCGCATGTAACCGGTTTCGCAAAGATGATTTACTGCAACTTCCTTCGAGGAAGTTACGCTAGCCTACATGGGGACTGGTTATTCAACTGATTTAGACAAACATAATTTTGCCGCGTTTGTGAGGCCTACATTGAATGTTATTTATATCCAGTAATTAATTTCGCATGAATATGATCATATTTTTATACCAACTAATCGAGAGAATTTATGGACGTCATCTGGTTCGGTGATCGATGTAAGAACAGCTTATACTACCTTGAAAATACTGCTGATATCGTGTATACGTAGGAAAACAACCACGCATAACTTGTTAAGTAAATTACAATTTTAGTTCCATTATACATATTAAAATTATTATCATTAATCATATTGTGAGATCTTACAAGTTGCAATTTAGAATACAAATGGTCTAACTTACATAACAAGTGAGGTCAGTCAAAATATTAAAAGTTGTGTAGTCTTTTAGTTACTTTTATTTCGGCGCAGCACTGAAGTGTCTAGACGGAAAGCAGTGTCAATAAAAAGTTATGCTTTTAGCGTATCGCATTTGCATTGTCCTTTGAATTAAGAGCCTTTAAAGCAAGAAAAAACTACATCGAAGTGAAACGGGATGTTTAAAAGAAACAACTATAAAAAACATCTTCTTCGACGAATTCGATACAGAGCTCTGAATTTCTTTAAGACTATGCATAGCAGTGGATAATTGTATGCTGTGGCTGTTGTAAACACGTCAGTATCGTTTACCGAGGGTGTATTAGGATAGGGACGGTCCGTGTACATACAAAAGTTGAGTGTGTTAGCATATTGAGCGATCTCATTGAAAATATTAATGAAGATGTTGACAATCGCAGTCCTTTTGAGACGAACAAAGGCGACGGCGATTAGGCCCGAGCCCATTGTGAGAGGGTTTCACCAGATGAGGTCTTTTGTGTTTGCTGATAATGAGTTACAATAGTCAAAATGAAACTTTTCAGGGTTCCGCCCTTAAATAGACCCAAATATAGTTCATTCATCCGACAGTCGGACCTTTTCAAGCAGAAAATTTCAATCAAATAAATTGTATAACAGTTGGGGTTACATTCGTTACAACATTTGTGTTAACAAGGACACGTAAGCAAAGTAAAAACGAAATAGTTTAATCATTAGACAATCGAGCTGCATTTTAGAATTACAAATTATTTAAAAATAAACACTGTATAAGAATAACTGAAGCAAGTTAATTAAAGTAACACGAATAATTTCCTAATGTATGATTTGAATTTCAAAACTTCAACATCGCTGATGGAACCCGGAAATTGTGAGTTGCGCTTGACCGTACTTTTTACTGGGAGACCTTTATTACTGAAGCAATTTGATCGGGTCCGTTTGAGAATAAGGAATGAAATTTTTCAGACGACATCTTGCGCTTTATTGAGTTGGATTTCAATTCTTTGTTGGAATTATGTCTGTGTCAATTTTTTTTCATTTTTGTTATGACTTATATCGTAACCGGCGAATGTAACCCTCGAGTAACGTTTACGTCTTAATGTTTATTGGTTTTGCGTTGTTAACTAATTGACACGTTTATCTTCTTACGATAATCGGTTGTTTTAAAACGTTTTACCCCATAAAAGTTTAAAAGAACTAAGTAAACTATTAAACATATGACTGGATCAATCTGTAAAACGTCTTTGTGTTAAAACTATATGTTTACCTGCAGGCGGATGTTCAACGTTTCAAATAATATTGATAAATACTATAATATACTTGATAAAAAGACACATAAATGCTCGCCATAAAAAACGAAATGATTGTATAATGTATTATAGTATGTAGGTACTCCTATAGAAAATACTGTGAGATATCGGCACACAAGGAAGAGAATACAAATTACTTATAAGTCAAGGATGGCGAAGTGCGCAGTACATCGACGTATTGCTTCAATGTTTTGCAAAATAAGGTACTTCAAGTGGGACTTATCGATGTAAATCGTTGGGACTACCTTGAAGGCCTGCTTTAACTAATGAGAAAAGAAATCATGGATTTTGTGTCGAAGCAGATTATTTTTTATAGTATAGCTACTGCCAATTATATACGTATGTATGTCATAGTTAAAGGCACCATTTCAATTGATACGGTTTCATTATAATATTGGCAGAGAAGGCCGCGGTAACACCTATTCTCAAAGTAACAGTACAGTGCCTAACAAAAATATTCTTATTGTCAATACTGACATCTGAAATGATTTGAATACAAAATGACGCAATTAATGGCCACCTTTATTTCCCCACCGAGGTTGGACTGACGATAGGCGATGATACTGATTTCGTTTAAGATCCATAAGTTAACGAGCGACTCAAAGAAAATGAGACAAAGAGTACGAAAATAGAACTTATTCATTTTTACAATAAAGTAACGTGTAGCTTCACCCGTTGCTTCAATCTTCAGTGAGACTTTCGGCAATACTGATTTAATATTTACTTCTGTGGCTTACGATTCGTTCCTCGTCTGCGGTTGTGCCAGTAACACGGCTCGATACAATGTAGGCGTAATATCTATCGATCATTTCGAAACACAGGATTACTAAATCAAGTATTCAATACTTCAAATCATCGGTGGGTATTGTTAAGAAATTTAATATTCTATTCACTGAAATGGACTTTTTTAAAATTGCCTCTTCAGTATTTCATGTCGGCGATCAAATAACATATCGTTCTCATATTCTTGAGCAATTTTTCTATTAATATATCATATTATATGGGAATAAAATACGTAAGTTAGGAACGTGGTAATATTGGTTTTTCTGTAATTGAATTTTCTGTAGGCTCAAAATCGAGACGCGCAAACATTTTATTTTCCACATGATATTTCTCACATGTTTTAACGATATGTGAAATTGCGAATATAGGTTAAACGTATACAAGTAAATCGCCGAACGGCAATAAATAAAATAAATTTCACATTAATTGGCAGGAAGTATCATTTCCCTTATTGCGAAATGTTTCCTGCGTATATTTATTATCATGTTCTAATGCCTCTATTTATTTAACATCGATTGAAAATCGACTTAACCCATCATTATTATTATTTCTAACACGTTATTCGGATAACGTTCCATATAAATAGTCCAGTCCAGTTGATACTAAAATAGAAGAAATACTTATTTCAGTTTTATTATCAAAACTTAAGTCTTCACCTTTGAAATCACAAAGCGAAACATATAGGCCAAGGCTTATAACACTGTTATATGTAACATCACGTACGCTCTCGCGTTCAAAGGCATTTTTTATTGGGTTTTAGCAATAAATCTTTAGACGGTTCGGCGTACATTGAAATTCTACGGAGGTTCATTTTCAATAACGGATGCTGATTGAATTCCTAGTTCTTACCAGAACATGTGAAGCAACCGTTTAAACGAAATTATCTAACGAGAATTATGCTATAGCGTAAGTTTTAATTCGTGAGGCAGCAACGATCGCTGTCATAAGGTTTCTGTGGTCAAGGCATTAAATTTTTTTTCCAGATCATAATCACAATAATTGAGGAACCTGCATCATTACTAGTCAATTTTCTATTGTAACTATCTTATAGTCATCACACCATATCGTCATCAGTCAATAACAGTCGATTCGTGGAGATAGGGATCTTTCAAGACACGTGACAGAACTTAGTCTAAGGCTCCCATAATTCAGTTTCATTCTAAGGGTTTTAAGAAAACGCGTTACCCCAATCCTAATGTTGAACCGGAGAGAGAGTTAATGGAAGAGAAAATGGATGTTAAGGTGTTAGTTAGATCTTGTTAAAATATAATTTAAATTTTAAATGTTTCCTGTATATCGATTTCGAATTGGCTCAACTAAACTGGCTCAGACCACAATTGTCCTAGTATTATAATAAAACAAATACGACTGATTGTAAATATACTATTACTTTCAATTGATTAAATTAGGATTAGCATACATTTAACATTTCAATTATAATAATCTACATCTTGGATGCAAATCTTGTTTATCTTCCTTATGTTTGCAAGCATATTAGCAATAAAATAGTAGGCGTACTATATGAATAACTAATGAGAGCTATTAATTTTTTCACATGATTACCGCTCGTCAAAATGGACGTGTAATGCAAATCTGTATTTATAAATAATTTATTATCAACCGCGCTGATTCCTAATTTGGTTTAAAGTATTCGACGTTTTGATTGCCAACTTGTTTTTTTTTGCTACGCTCCTTTGAGTTCAATGTATTTAATGATAATCTAAAGGAGTAAAGTTTCAAGGTCGTTACTGCACAAGGCTCTCACCGTCTATGCAAATTCACTAAGCGAATTCGACCTGAGATTGTTTATAGAGCATTAACAATGTATACATGCGCCGCAAGCTTCATATTTGAATTCTATTTGATCTACTAGATTGTGGTGTACACATAATTTCTAAACTACTCGTAAGCGTCAAATTGTAGCCGAAGTTCCATTTCAAAGGGCATTTCTTTTAAATGTACTGTATCTAAGAGCGGCGACCACTCGATGTCCACCAATGCCAGTCAGTCTGAATGCTTGCTTGCTACTTCATACCCATAAAAAGTTTCAACCGCAGACGGCGTTACTTGTAATAAATTATCGCTCATACATTATCGCGTTAGTAACACAAACGTACGCAGTTGCCCCACGCCGTTTGCGGCGTAAAAAATATACACGCCATTTTGGATTTTATATCAGCGTAATGAAACGTAAAATGGCATACATAAAATTGATGGATGCCTCAAATTTGTTGCCGTTCGTACAATGAAACAATAATAATCCGTAGCTATATATGGCAGCGCCAAATTGGTTAACACATAAATGGGGACCGACATACATTTAAAAGTGACTGTGTTTGGCTCAGGTTTGCAGTGTTTATATATGCTTTGTTTTTCATTTTAACACCTTCAGTTACTAGTATTGATCAAACATTAAGCAATAATTTGACATCGTTAGGTGGTTTTTCATATTGATCATTACTCGACGGGGCTATTATTATAAAGAAGTGTATGTTAAATTCATTATGGTATTAGGAAAAGAAGAATTGTTCGAAAGATCTTGAATAAGTTCGACTTTTAACAGAGAAACATTTTTTAATTCCATTTGGTTTGCTTGATAACGTATCAACGTGTTATGCACGTGCATATAATAGGTCGATTGTGTCTGAATGATTATTAGCGAAAAGTAAAATAACTATGTATAAAAACAGCATTGACAGAATTGGGAGATTCATAAGCGATATTTCTAAATTTGGTGAAGATAAAATTGACGAATTAAATCTAAAATATACTTTAGTGTCTTATGTACCATGTAGATCTTCTCCAGAGGCTTATTATGGATTATCATTTGTATGTTTATGAATTTTTGCGTTGATCGGTCGATTTTTCAAAGAAATCTAAACAGGTCCGTATGGATTTATAACGATTTTAGCAACGTTGTTAAACTATGGAGTTCATAATCTACTGTAGCTGGTTTTGGTCAAACCCCTATATCAAACCTTTCACTTGCTTGCATTAAGAAAACTATCACATACTCTCTAACCTCAACTTCCCTTTTTCGTACTTCCACATCAAGAAAACAACGAAACCACCAATACATATTCCCATCGTGTTATGAACGTGCATAGATAATCTGCATCCATGATGTAGGGCTAGTTGGCATTCACGTCATGTGCTCACATGAATAGACGATTATGGCGAAAAGGGGTCAAATTGACATATCTTTAGAAAAGGCCTCCTGACTCGTGACTGTTTAAGGGACACGCCTCACTTCCAGTTGCCAGTGGCGAGCGAGGAAATAACATTACAACATGACATTGATACTGGAAGATATTTCATACATAAACAAAATAGAATTTCAAACAAACAGTGCCAGCAGATTTCCCTTTGACAAATAGTTTCCCTAAGTCGAACAGACGATTCTCGCTTTGAGATACGAATGGTATATCAACAATCTGTCAGCCGGCTAATTCTATATACATTTCTATTATTCAAACTATTAGAATAAATTATTTCCCCAGCGAGAGGATCCTTCCTCGTTCGCTTGTCATTTACCGGTTCGCATTGGCACAAGTCAGTATAACACGCGTTGGTTCCATAAGCGTGTGCGGCCGATAAATTCTGCCGATAGTGTTGTTACATTGTCGATTTGAATTTGGGGTCAGTTGTGCCTATTCATCTTGCAACTCGAATTTCTCTCGAACTTTGACACCCTTGAACCGTTCGTATTGGCAGCAGATTGGTATCATGTTAATTTCTTTCTGTCGATGGTAATGTTGCGAGTTTTACTGTTGTAAGGCTACTTTCTTGTTTATGAGCCTAGGATTCCGAAGCTATAAGATCTGGAGTAATAATTTGATGTTTGTCGTTATTTCCTCTGGTTGTTGTTTTTTTCCTGGAATCCTTCGATGTAATTGTTGGAGTGGTTGCATTATAAAAAAAATAATTTTTATAGCAATCCTTTATACTCAATGGGGCAGCTCTTGTAGCGATGGATTGTTAAGCAATTACTGTTATAGAAACTAACTTGAGTATTATGAAATTTTAATTTAACTTGCCAGTTTATAACTTGAACCGCTGTACTTGAAACGCCCGATAATAAACGGTCATATGACGTCATACGATCATATCTGTACATAATGAGCTTGTCAGATCGTTCAAGCCCAGAGGCTAATGCTAACGTGGTTTCGATAGATTCGATAACCAGGATATAACATAACCCGACTATATAAGAAGTTAATACAGGATACATTTAAACCATTATCATCTTTGTTATTACATTCTTGTTCAAGCTAATTTAACTTTAAAGAGGTGGACATTAAAAATAATATGTAAGTAGAGAAGGAATACAATTTAGTAAACAAAAACATTAAGTCCAATTTATGTAGCGTCGAACTAAATTCATCTCACAAAGACACTATCGTGGTTGCAACATCGCGTACAATAGTGATTACCAAAGTTACATTATATACTAGTTACGAAGTAACAACCTGTATAACAGATATCATAGGCCAGTTTTGTGGTTACGATCGTCGAGATAAACATACAAGGTCAAGTGTACGCTCCGGGCTATATTTAATAGTGGCATAAAAATTTATAACTATTATACTTATAATTTTGACCGGTCGGTACTTGATATCCCCGTTTCGTAAGGTCAGCAGAAATGATACAGAGAACACTTTAACTGTAAATTTCAATTGTGTAATTGCGCAATGCGTTCGGTCGAGCGAGTACATTGCTTTATGTTCGGTTGTCATTGCAATTTTTACCAGCTGTTTATGAACAGAGACTTATAGTAGTTTCTAGTAACACAATTCGTATTCTGAAAGTCGTGAATAGATTGACACGTGAAGCTGGGAAGATTTATTACTATTAATATTTATTTCTGAGGGTACATTTGATTCACAGTGGGGGTTAATATGTATTTTATTTCACAGTTCTGCGTTATAACGCAAAGGGTGCCATAACTTGTTTGGTTGGAAATAAATTCTCATGGTATATTAGACACCCTAAATTTATTTGTTATTCTTATTTCCATGTTGAATTATGAATTTAATATTTTTATGCTCGTTAAAATAACTTGGATAAATGGAAATCGAAAAATAAACGTGTATTCTTATTTTTTCGTATTCTGCTAACGGTACCCTCAATCTAATCACGTTCGCGAGAGGTAATCACTCTTGTACAATTTTTTGCTTTACGTCAACTTACAAATAATGGTCGAATGCTGGTCGTGGAAGGTGAAATGAAGGACCTTAGTCGATCTAATTTTTTGTGCCCGTTCAATATTTATTTAGCAAAGTATAATGTTATTATAAAATCAGTATAAACGTACGATTGAATACATATTTTATATTATTATAAAGAGGAAAACATCTAATAGTCAGAGCATTATTGATCTTTATGTTGTATCACCTGAGGGTTTATACAGAGCACGATTGTCATAACAAAATAACACGGAAATAATCTAACAACATGACCTCCTGACTTCCTGGTGTCTTAAAATCTAATCAAACCATATTCACCGAGCTTTATATCAATCATTGCAAATTCATCAATTACAGAAAACAGTGGTATAATGATTCCAACTGCGATGGATAAAAGCAGCACCACCGATATTAGACTATTAAAAATGAAATAATTCCATTCGTCGTGAAAATTTTAAAATTTACGCAAAAAATGAGATACCGAAAGTACCCAGCTCAAAAGCTTTGCACGTACAGCTATACAAATACTTTTTTAAAACGCTTGGTTACTGCACGAATCGAATTTGTAGCTTTTTGGAACTAATCCAGAAGATAAACAGGGAACAGTAACTGATTCTACAGCAAATACAGTTGTATGTGGCGCGAATCTAAAGAACACACTTAAATCAAATCGTGCCATGAGAGATTGAGGAAGGACATAAACAGTTAGGAATAACACTTATCACGGGCCACATTGTAAATTTGTTGCTAATTTTCTTTTCGCTTCTTAACACAGCACCGAAACTTGGTGCCTTTCCTCAATATTGAGCCATTTTTCGATTACTGGACTTATATTGAATAGATATACGGTATATAAGACCATATTACTCTTCATTAACGATTTCTAATTTAAGCTGTACCTGTAAATACTTATATTTGACTTTGATGTACAATAATGAATAGTGCGTTATATTGTGTCATACAATTTGCAACTTTATTGTCATAAAAAACTACACTAATGTTATTTCTGTGCAGTAGAATGTTCTTAGTCGCTCGCATTTAATCCGCATGACTGAAGCGGGACATAAATTCTTAATGATCTTTAAGTTACAGTACTGGACATAAGAGGGTTAGACTCGGTAGTCGTGATGTATTTGCATTCTGTTACGGAACACGTTAATATTTGATTTGAGGTGTTTGTTTGGGATTGCAGAGTTTCCGTACTGTTAGATAGTTTGATGTTCTACATCGTTGTCATCTACAATGCAATGCAATTACTAACACGAGTGGCGTCACAAAGCAGCGGCTACAGTTACATTTACTGTACAAATATTATCATTAAACAGAATGAGGTTACGTTCAGAAGGTTTAATTTTATCCATATAAAAGTTGATACATAATATTATATTCTCTCTTACGGATACTATAAAAATGGCAGACACAGAGGTGTTAAGTGTAGGAACACTACATCGGCTTAAGTGTTAAACGATGAAATTGATAGCGTTGTATGCAGATTAAAAGAGAAAAAAATTGCTAGAGAAAAAAAAACAGAACCTCTTATGCTATTCAATCGCTCCCCACAATTATGATAACATCGTATCATGCATCCACTAGATATACGGATAAGTAAATGAACACTTAGTGGTGCAGGTAATGAGTGCATAATCCAGTTTGCTAGTGGGTCAAGTTAGAAACGTGTTCAGAACAGGAATCGAACGAAACATTACAATTATCGATTATTAACCACTTAGTCTGAGGTGAAACTTTATGACGGCGACTGGATTCGAGCGCCTTTCCCTCTAGATTGAGTTGAAAATCATTCGGTTTATAGAAAAGATAAAAAGTTTAATGTAACAGTTGGATACAACAATCTGGTAATTTTTAAACGTGCTTTAAAAACAAAAAGTGCCGTGGTACAGATAAAGAGCGGTACAGACAAACATGTTCAATAGACAAAGTACAATAACAGAATGGAAACATTGCAGACACTTTTACGAATTACAAAAGCAACATAGCTTTATATCATCACGAACAAAACATGAAATGTAACATTGGGAAATTTCTATTAAAATACTAATTATTAACAACAGACCGAGTAGAAACTAATTAAAATCAATGAAAATCTAATTTCAAAAACAAACAAGCAATTCTAAATAACAATTTACTCTTTAATCTAAATATAATCCAATTCCAAGACAGCAAATAACAAGTAGCCTAACAACTAATTCTGAAACAGATGAATGAATTCAATTTATAGACGGGATTATTTGAACAGGGTAACTAATGTATCACTAAGTGTGGGTTCGCGATACAGCGATGAGATACGAAAAAATGTGAGTGTTTTAAAAAATCAATGCAATGAAAATAACATAACATTGATAGTTAAACTACACCTAGTTCTATAGTGGCAAGTGTTTCTAACGATAGCATTCTTCTTAATTATCATTTAGAAGCCAAACTAGTAAATCGGGGGCATGTTTCTGACACCGAAGAGTTATTTCATTTATTTGATCAGCCTTAAGGTCAACGAATTCAACGATTGCTCAGTGATTGCTTACATTAAATCAAGCCGAGATCTCAATTCCATTACAATTACTTAAGGTACGGTTCTGGAGGTCAAATGGAAGCCAATCTTTTCTTACTTTTTGTGTACAAAATCTAATTTGGATATAAATATATATCTCTAAGATCTCAACTTGTATTTACGTACTTTGGTTTTTTGTAAACATTGGCATGAATTTATCTATTTTGAAATCGTTGTGAACTTTGGCTTTCAATTTTGTCATTAACCTTAATAAGCCGTATTCACTTTTATAGCCATTAACATTTATTAAGTTATTCCACGAAAAATGTATTAACTCTTACCACGAACTTCAAATAGGTATCCGAGGAAACAAGTTTATAAAGAAGAAACAAATAACAATAATCATAATATTGAAAATTCAAAATATCATTACAGTGAATTTATGATTTTTGTAAGATAAATTGAATACTAGACTGGCTTGTGATTTCCTGTATTATAATGTATTCGAGTCGAGCGGTCGACTTGCCGAGCTTCGAAGGTTGTCATAGAGTAGCGATGTAAGAGACAGGTCAATTGCGTTCAGAATACAAAATGGGATAAAACATGTGTTTAATACAGTTTCCGTGACCGTTTTAGGTATATAAGACTTAATATCCAACTATCATACCATAACGATAACAGTTGATATCGAGCATTGTAAGATTAAGTCTAAATATAGAGTAACCGGCATTAATTAATTGTTAATTAAATTGTAAATGATGTTAGATACACAACACAACATACGTAAGTATTACAGTTTGAAATTCTCCAGCGGGTACGCCTTAATATGAATCGTCACGTAGATTACTGTTATAATTACTCGTATTTAAAAAACGAATTCCAAATGTGGCTGACAGTAAATTATTAAACGAGGTATAATAAAATAATATAGAAAACCAGGTAAATGAAAATTAATGTGGTAAAGGAAATAATAT
>DWEM01002007.1:0-12898 GCA_018245935.1 Agara belti belti
ACCGGGCACACATCCAGACTCTGAGTCACTACTAGAAATTCTAAATTAGAAAAATCCAGCAGTACCCAACCCGGGATCTGAACCCAGGACCTCCCGATCGGCAGTCGCGCTAGCAACCGCTCGACCAACGAGGCAGTCAGATCGTATAGATCATATAGATATTAACTAAATTATTTCTCCTAATGTAATGGAGAGTACCTTTACCCTTATCTGTTCTGTGGGTTACCAAAGCGCTATCAGCGAGGCCGCCCATTGTTCCAACTATGTATGTTGCATCTGACTATTATTATTATTATCGTTTACCTTCTTACCGCTCCAATTGTGTTAAAGATACAGTTTTTTTTTTGTATTTGCTCGGGCTGCATAACATTTTGTCGTCGTCCAGTAACTGTGGGAATGTATAAAAATATGTAGAGATATATTTTTCTTAGAATATGATACTTTGTACGGGGAAAAAAAAATATCGTTTCGGCTCTACAATTTAGTTAAGGTAAATAACTAATTTTATTAAGATATTTTAGTTGAAATTTTGTCATCAGTTGTGTATGTACAATCTTCGAAAGATACTCTCGAATTCCTAAGAGACTTCGGGATATGTGGAATTTCTATAAACTAAAACCCCCTCGATGGTCATCCGGCGCATCTTAGGAGAGGCACAGGATCTACTAGGAACGCGGCCAGTGGCTCCCTTGCGCTCTTGCCCAATGGACTACAGTGCCCAGATCAGTCCTCGACTAATGCAGGTCTAATGTTACTTAACACTACTTCTGTATACAACAAAAAAACCGGATATATTAGCTTCAGTTGTAATATGTAACTAACGTCATGTAACATCTTTGACTGGCCGTGATGTAATTCAAATGACCCAACACATGAAGGTACTCGCAATATAATAATAATTCTAAAGCACTATAGAAAGGTAGTCTGGCTTTCTCGAGTAGTCCTTTCACTCGATAGCGATCGCTTCTTTTAAAAATACTTATATAATATCAAAACTAAATTACACTCTTATGTCTCGTGTACTACGGTTCAATTTAACTAACAATATATATTTATACTTAAAAAAACTACAATGCAATCAATAACACTGTTATGTATTCCGCGCACAAGCTCCCTTTGAAATTTAGTTTGAATGTTTTTTTTTTATTTCTATTGTAATAGCTATTAAAATAAGAATGATACAAACGTGAAACCTACAATGCCGCAGATTTAGAATCATACACCACAATACCCTCATCATAGATTATCTCATTGATTTTATCGCGCTTATATGCGCAGGCGCATGCTTTATTTGCATGACTTTATAGTTAATCGTATGGCATTATTACGTTATCTACCTATCCCAATGTATGTTGGAATGATGCACTTTAACGTATGCTATATATTGAATTCCCCTTGGTAATTGAAATGACATAAATAACTTTTCTACTTGACATTAAACATGACTGGTTTTTCTTTAATTTTTTATCTTAGTAATCCAATAACATATTGAAATACATCCCTACATAGATTATATTAAAAATATAGCAGCATCAAGCATAAATCTTGCTCGTAACAAACCAGAAGACGTTTGAATGGACGTGAATAATGTAGACAGCAAAAATAGTAAATAATAGCCTACGAATGTGTTCTTTGTTGTCTTTGAAATATTATTATTAGTCAGTGGTAGCTAAACAGACCATTTGTAAAACAAAGCTCAGTCAACTTTGTTAAAGATTGTATCAGTGGTAAGATAAATACTCGTGGGAATTACTATTTTCAACGGCGAACCCACAAAAAAAAACATTATATTTATGTGACAATACGAAAAGCGCGCGAAACCATAAATTGTGAACAATTTGTTTACAATTCTGTCAAATAATATTTTTTTAGTCTGTTTTTTTCTGTTTCCGTATGCCACCTTCCTCGATTTTTTTACAACCTTGAGGTCCATTGGCCAATAATGCTTATTTTCCCATTGGTAGACTTCACACACCTCAGAAAATATTAGCTATATACTTTATAACGTCTCTAATGTGTGCTGGATTCTTATTGTATTTTATATGTATATAGCAAGTGATATTTAAATAATAGTTATAAAACGTACGTAACAAATCAGAGGTGCGATACGTAACGTGAAGTGCACAAATTAATTATTTTTTCTTAATGTAAAACATTTATATTTTTTTTAATTAATCGTTTATATGTGCAAGAAAGCGATAACGCCGCACGACTGTTAATCCAAGAGTTGGCCTTTATGTTAATCCAGATACGAGTGAAGATTAGAACTAACCATGATTGCTTAGTATAATATACATATGTGCAAATACAATACGTCACAACAGTTGCTCTCAGTCCCTCTCTCGTTATGAAGTAGGTTATAGAGATTCAGGAAGCTACATAATTACGTATAATGTATGGTGCTATATCAACCAACATTATAAAATGACCCTTGGAACGAAAGCAGTGATATAAATACTTCAAAAGCCATATCTCAGTGGGACGCCGTGGCAATGCTGTAAGCGAAAACGTAAAAGGCGCGCAAACTCAGTCTTTGCAACGGCGACGTCAATTTGACATCGGCATCAATTTTTTTTTTTTTTAATATTTTTTTTTATTGCATATCAGTCTGGGGTTTAATTGCAATCTGCTTTGACAGGAAACGTCGATATAAGTTAAGATGGACAGGGTAACTTCACGAAAATTATCTTTTAATTAGCGCCAGTTTCGCCGCCTCTCTAACATGTATTTGTTGACAGCATTGACATGGCATTCTGTACGATAAGGCTCTTAAAGAAACAAACTCAATATGCATATTGAAGACATCACATGGTGCAACAGAATATATTCATGCCATGCGAGTCTTACCCAGCAGCGGCAGACGCGAGGCCTTCGACGCGGGCGCTTCGCCCTCTGCCGGGGCCGCGTTGCCAGTCTCTACATCTGCAATCACGTTCTAGGTTTAAAATTACATGTTATTTAAAAAAAAAAACAATTCCTATAAGATCATTTTTAAATACTACCGATTACTGCATCACAAAAGAGAATAAATAGTGACGTTATGGTATAGTCTAACAAAATGTATTCTGTCGCGGTATTCAGACAGCGGACGATATTCCCTGTGATTTAAAAATAGCATTATGTCATTGAAGTGCATACGCGTGTTCATATTTTTAATCAATATAAACATTATCCAAACATTGACTTAAACCCACATAGGTACAGATGTAAACTGACTTATGTAATGGAAATAAAAAGGTCAAGAAACACTATTTTTATTGAATGATAAAAACAGCATACGATTAATATAACACAAAACAAATTATTTGTTAAACATATGGATGATCTATAGACACTCTCAACGTATTCATTAACTTTGCACTGAATGGGTAATTAATATAATCCATGATTGCTTTGAGAGTATATTAAATCAAACCTTAAGTTCATTACATTCCCGTCTTGAAATTAATATACTTCCTATTAGAGTACACAAGCGGAATATTCTTAACAAATAACTTTATTTTAAATGTAACAAGATATATTCTATTTGCATTTTGCGTTGTAAATCTATTAATTTTTAAAAATATCACATAGACACTACCTAATCACGCGGGTTGGGTATTGACAATAGACAGATATTACAAAATAATAAGAAATGTTTCCTGAAAATCATTATTAGTGTTCAGGAAGAGGAAGGATAAAGTTTCAAGTCTAATGAACTTGTATGAAAACAACAAACCAGTATACGATCTGCAGTTCAAAGTTATTATTAACGGTCGTTTACCCCTACAGTTCGTCGAACTTATTATTTATCATTAATTATTATTATCATTATTTATTACTTATCATTAATTTGTTGTAACCAACAATATATGTAATTGATATTGCAGTACACGACAAATAACTATTCATTTCAGTGCACATTAGGATATATTGACTCAAATGACATAATTTGTTTCGAAATAAATGATTTTAAGATTTATTTATGTTAACTATATATACTAGTAGTAGTAGCTACAAATATATTTGACGTTGTACGTATAGTGACTATGTTGACTGGTAGAGAATGCCAATAGGGAATAAGTACGTTAAATATATACAGCAATAAAGGGTCAGTAAATAAATGTCTGGATAATTTTTTTTTAGTTCTCCGTTGACCAGAATTCGTCATGTTCACAAAAAGCAGGAGTAGCAGTAGTAGTAGTAGTAGTAGTATCCGGTGTTAATTTGCGGGAAAACACTGTTATAAAATGCAAATATACCTACCTACTTTGGAATAAACCGCGAGCTAAATGTATGGTTGTACAATATTCTTAAACACTGTGCACGTCGTCTTCATTGAAAATGCATCAATAATTAATGTAATAACTACACGCTGCAGTAACTTTAAGTAGTACTACGTTTATGACTAATAGTAAGTGTAATGTCCGTAAAAATAGAGACATCACAGTCAAAGAGATTACCTTGGTAATTGCTTTGAAATTGACGAGTAAACAAATTATTAAACTGTTATCATTCTTATCTACATTTCCGCATGTATGTTAAAATTATCGTGTTGTTAATATATTTGATTATTGGAAAAAGATACGTTTATACATTTATACATTTCTATTATGTTACTGCTACGATAACACTAAGAGGCTCGATACGCTTATATACCATATTGGTATGCAATGGTTTGACTTTTAACTAAATAGACCGTTGCAGGCCCGTTTTACTCAACAATTCTATGTACTTATTCATAAATATAACGTATTTCCAGAATAATTCACTTGTCTAAGTGTTATAAAATGTGGATATTACCTGTTTATTTTCAATTAAGGAAAAATTCTTCTAGTAGTTTTCTTTTTCTAACATGTTATTTTTGTGTATTAAATAAAATAAATAGGAAAAAATTTTCAATATGGGCAACTTACTGTTTCTTTGACATCGTATTAAAGCAGGCCATTAGAACCCGCTCATAAAGTCTACCGTAAAAAGTTACTCTTCCCCAGAAGAGACTAGCAAAATGTATAGCATTTAAACCAAGAATAGCTCGTATATTAACTAAATAAAATATGATAATCACAGCTGACAGTACAATGTACATTAACAGCTTGTAATCCATTAGTTCGAACGCATGGAAACACTTCAAACATTACTAGAATACGAAACAACGACTTCTACTACAAATGCTCGCATATCGCAATATATTTGCAATCAAAACAATTTACTGATTGATAGAATTGCTAAATCTTTAACCATAGACAAAATATAGCTTTTTACGGAATTATAAACACAAAAGCTTCGTCGATTTGATCAAAACTGGCCATGTAATAAAAACGCGCGAGAATCACGCGTTTATAACCTAAAAAGTAAAAAATACGCATATCGATTTGTTTCTGTATGCATCAGAAGCGATGAAAGCAATATATCTCTAAGTTATAAATAAAACTTTAAGTAGTTGTTCTCTGTGAATGAATCTGTTCAGTCTCGGGCGTGCTTATCGCATTTATAAGTAATCGTGGCCACTTAATACGGAGCAGGCACTGAATTAAAGCATGTGCTCGGACAAATAACTCGCGCCCGTTGCGAATATAGATGAAGCTACATACATTTATGTCTTATTCGTGAATAATTTACCATGGCTTACATTTAAGCGTCCGTGTACGTCGAGTTTAATTTACGGGTGACCAAAGACATTTAAGTCCGGATTTCTTTTAACCGTTTCACTTATGAATTTCGAATTTAGAATAATTTATTTAAAAGATAAGCGTAACTCCGCTGCAAGCACTTTACTGAGTCATCTTTTTTTATTAATTTGTTATGAAATAACAATAATATAAAGAGAAATAAGATAACAGCAGATAATTAGTAAAATTTTCACGGATACATTCAAAATAAAATATTTTTATTTTGTATAATGGTATGACGACAAACGCATTAAGTCAATTGTATATTTTTTTCTTTTGCTATCGAATCGCAATACCTCAAATAAGAAGAGAGCGTGTAACTCAACCTTTTTATCCTTTATATCTTTTTTTTATTTTCTTATAATTACATTACATCTTTCCACTAGTATTAGTAGTAGAAGTTTCATAATTATTTGATACTTACATTTCATTTCCATACAAGTGTAGCGTACATCTCTAATTACTCCGTTGTATCGTATCACGGATATAGATTATTTGGGAACATCGGATACCATTTGATAACATTTCAAGGCGATATATTTTATGATATTCATTCTGATATCGTTACCATTATCATAACAACGCGATTAGTTTTAAGTAACGATATTTAAAAACATTCGAAATATTTACACATATTTAAATACTATGCAGATGTCAATTGTTATTTACTAATATATTTAATCATTGTGAATTGCAAATTGCTTAATAATTATTGCTCAAATTGAGCTATGTATTTAAAATTCAAAGCGTTTTTATATGTATAAAAATATATTTTGAAAAACATAATTAATTTCATTACTTACATACATATGCTATATAAGACGACGTTACTGATTCCAAAAAAATATTTTCATACATTAACTTTTATTTATTACTTTCTTGATTGTAATACTTTTATCATACTAAAGCTAAGATAAATCGCAAATGGTGTTAAGGACGCATTCAAATTACTATGCGTAGTAATAAAAATTATATAAGCGCTTATTATAAATGATATTGCGATAAGACTTGGACTTTCGGGCATTTATTTTAAGGAAAACGTTTTGGATACAAAAGAAAATTGTATTTTGACACTACTATTTAATACAAGCTAATAATTTGCATAGATTGTATTATTTCGTGGTGTCAAAATACAATTCAAGCATATCTAAGTGCAACTATACTAAGCGTAAGATCTGTTATTGAGTTGTTCATCAACATTTATTTTATTGTTCTGACGTACAGGACAAAGTCAACTGTGACAATATGTGACAATACGAAAGCATATCAACCTTTGTAACACTCTTAATTTTTTCGGAATACTGTAATTGACCAAAAATATACATTATGTCACTGATACGTTAACCCACTTACAAGTAACATAACAAAGAACGTGGGACAGTGTGTACTGAGCTATATTTTCATTGCAATTGTTTGAGAAACAGTAAGCTAACAGTAGATAGCCGTTTTAATTAAACATCTATTTTCAATATTTAATCTGTGATACCCCATAATTCATGAGTACATTGTTTGAAGTATTTTCAGGTTAAACGACATAATGTTAATATCTGTGTATCCGAATTACAGTAGAAAAATTTAAACAACGATTTGTCGTCAATGAATCCCTTGAGACACTATATTTCTTTTTAAATCGTTGCTCAATTATTCCAACTCTGGATATACCCTATTTAGGATATTTCAGTGTCTGATTTATTAATATTCATACCTGATTTAGGATATTTCAGTGTCTGATTTATTAATATTCATACCTGATTTAGGATATTTCAGTGTCTGATTTATTAATGCCGTACACATTTCATGAATAGCTTCTACATTTCATATGAAGTAAAAATTAAATATATGAATATTTATTAATAAATTCTGAGTAAATGTCGAAAAATTATACATAGCTACAGGTTAAAGTGACTTCAGGCAAGACATCATTTCAGTCTTACATTTCATTTCAAAAAAGTCCTGTCCCCACGATCAACAATTTGCTAAGTAACAAAATACACTAAATTTATTATTTCAAAAACTATTGTGCTTATTGATCTGCGTATTCTATTTGATATATATTTTCTACGGATTTATTCATAAAAATCATATATTATATACAATTCAAATGGTATTTTATAACCAGTAAAGAAAGGATATCGCCAAAACGTCTAGGACATTATAAGTAGGACAAAACATTCTTTTGTATAACTTTGCTATACATAACACATTTTTAAATGTATGTAATTTTCCCTTTTGCTTTTAACGTTGTACCCTTTACAATCGTTCATTGATTTGCAATGATTAGATCAGGCAACCGATATTCATTATAAAAAAAAACAAAGCGGAAGTATCGATAACGATATTTCAAGCATTTCCAGTATAATGCTTTAATTGTGCTTTGGCTGTACGCCTTTAATAGGAAATATAAAAAAAAGGTTTGTTATTTGAAAGTAAATGACGAAAAGTAAAATTAAATTAGAACTCACTTTCCATGGTTTTGGTGGCCATTTTCGTTTTCACAAAATATCGTTTCGACACAAAAAAAAATACGCACAGCCAGGAAAAGCACGCAACTCTCGTAGAGGTCCGCTACGGTGTGTGCTACGGAGCGCGCGCGGTCCTATTAATAGCTGATTAATATCAAGTATATTAACACTGCAAAAAGTATTATTGTAATAATAATAATAATGTGCTTTGATGCCGCGTGCGAACCGCGCAATGTTCAAACAGTGAGTGACAGTGTTCCCAACCTGTTTTTCTTGGCCGGGCTCGTCGTGATAAAGTGGTAAATTGTAGAACAAATAGCACCGTGTTTATGGATCAGGCTAATCGCGATGTCACACACTCGCCAGTAACAGCGACGAGCGTTCATTTTACGTCTTTGGGGACAAGAAACAGGCAAAACAAAAAATAGGTCAAGTAGGGTACCATACGAAGTTTAAAAATATGTACATAGTTATAAAACAATCTTTTGCAACATCTAATTGTTATAGAAGAAATATTTTTCTTTCATATTTACGTATCTACCTTTAAGAATTGGCCTGTTAACCATTTTGATTTGTAAGGATCTGGAGAACATTTCAAAAAATATATTTAACACTATACATGCTTTACTGCCTCGTTGGTCGAGCGGTTGCTAGCGCGACTGCCTGGGTTCAAATCCCGGGTCGGGTACTGTTGGATTTTTCTAATTTAGAATTTCTAGTAGTGACTCGGAGTCTGGATTACGTTTTGTACATGCTTTATTTTGTCGTCTACTTTATTCCTTCGTCCTTTTATCAATTTTGATAGTAGGTACTGTGGGACGTCATTTTAGCATTTTATTGATGTGATTATTTTTCGCGTCGCTATCTGTAATAAAATTGATAACATGATAAACAGATTAATTATTGTTCTCGTAATTCATACCGAAACATGTAACTATCGATTGTATGGGAATTACTAGTACAAGGATATTTTCCTAGCATCCAATACACAAAAACATATTGCTAATATAAAATTAATCTACTAAATTAAGGAGTAGTGCAAGTCTGTCATTTAGTGTAGTGGAAAAAAGACATCTAATATATCCGTAAGATATAAACATAATTAATATATATCGTATCTCTAATTACAGTTATTTATAATTATGCTTTTACCCACACTAGAAATGCCATGTTTTGTAGATACAATCAGAATGCAAAATAATGAGTTGATAGTTCTGACTAGCAGAACGACGAAACGTGTTTTGCACAGGCTGGATATTATTATTCATGTGAAAATGTACAAAAAAAATATTGCTTTTTCGTTTATCTCTAATGTAATTTTCGTTGTAACAGTACAAATTCTTTTTGACTGTTGTCTCGTTGCCTTCATAACTCGCTTAGTATGTAATTCGGTTATATGAAAATGTCAAGTAATATAACTATTTATAATAAAACTAGCGAAATATAACTTAGTAGAAATCGCTGTAAGTGTATGAATATTTCATAATACGGGTATCTTTGATGTCGCTGTAATAACACATACTTATATCACTGTGCATAAGTAAATACATGTGTAATAGGAAAATCACGATGAGTGCGCATGACTATAGTGACTATACGAAAATTACTGCACTTTGTATTTTATCCAAATAATATTCCTTTTATTACATAATTGTGTAAGTATAAATATAGAGTATTATGCACTTTTATATAATCTCAATCATAATCCACACATGTGAAGTACGTCATAACTGTGTAACTGGCAATAATCAAAGTTCAGTCGAATCGGTTACAACAATTTGCTCAACGGATTTTTGGTTTGGAATCTCGAAATCGATATTTTATGTACATCCCAGGCTGTAAGCGTATTTGATTAAATAAGAATTATTAAATGTAATAAAAAAAATTAAAATATAATAACCTGAAACTCTGAAACGGTGTCCGATTGATTGTTCCGTTTTTTTGTTTCTTTGTAAAATAACGGTAAATAGATTTAATGATAAGGTAGGTGTTTAAATTCAATTCTCACAGATGTCAATACCCTACCTTTCAAAGGTCGAAGGTGGCACCTTGTATTGTTTACCTGTTCTTCTATATAAGATTGGATAGCGATTTAGCAATGTAATGAATAATAAACATACAGTCCCTTGCCAGTGTATTGACTATTGCTGTTACATGGCAAACACTCACGTGTTGTCACGGTTACAACGATCTAATTACAAGCCGAGCTAACAAAGACCCAGAAATGTACCGACCTTAAGAAAACACAACCTATTGTAATCTAATGATTGTATAAATGATTCTCATTCATTTGTATTATAACTTATATCAGCTACATTTCCGAATATGAATAATATTGTGAGAAAATTTGAAAAAGAATAAAGTTAAAAATGTAGTTACATTGCTGTGAATTCTAATTGCAGAGGAACTCTCAAGAATGTATTTAGACTTATATGAAAGTACAAGACGCGAAAGAAATTTGCCAAGGCCGCGAATGGAAATTATTCATCTCCGCCTATCCTTAGTGGAGACAGGCGTGACTCTACCTATGAATTTTTCAACGTTAACGTGAAAATTTATATAGAAACCTGTTAATATACTCGTGTTATACGAGAAAGCACACGAATTATCAGATAGATAAGACGGATTAATGTACATTCGGTATTTCTATATCTGGCGACGTGTCGGTTTTAATCGGCGCCGAATACCGCGTGGAGATAGTTCGTGTTTTGATAATTACGAAGGTGGAATCGATGTTGTAATGTAATGCAGAACACGAATACGGAACATTAGATATCAATAACAGATTAATAGTATCGCAACTTGCGCGAAGACCATCGTTTAAACATTGTTATACATTGATTGTAGAGTTACATAGTACTACGATATATCCGTATACGCTCTTTAATGTTAACCTATAATATCTATAATAATAACTGGGGACAATTCCACACACGGCTATCCGATTCCCAATTAGGCAATTCAATGCCCGTGTTATGGTAACCGGACAGCTGATAAACATACATATATATTATATACGTACCATATAATACTTATATACATATTTTTATTACACTCAGACACAACAAACAAATGTGCTCATCACACAAATGTTGTCCTGAGTGGGAATCGAACCGACGACCTCCGGTTTTGCAGTCAGTGCGGCTGACCGCTAGATCAAAAGGCCCGTTATATATTATAAAAAGTCGTTCAGTTGTAGCGTCTTCTCACGTGCCACGTAATAATATTACGCACACAATTTTAAACTTGTGTAGTAAGTTCTAGAGACAATTACAACATTCCCAATGCAGCAAAAACGTGAAAACACAAGCTGCTACCCAAATTATCTGAGGCAAAAACTGAGTGTATCGAACGTGAAACTTTTTGCTCGGTACGAATCTGTTTTACCACGCTGTTGGAATTGTCTTTAGCCAACGACCAAACCGCCTTGTACAGGAAATTACGCTTAATATTGTGAATCATGATAATTATAAAAATGTATAATAATTATATATAAGTTTTACATTATAATAAGCGTGTAGTTATTTCAGCTTTTGATTTGTTAAAACCCATTGTTCAAATGTAACACCGACGAACGTAGGTATCTAATGTGAATCTTCAATTATTTCAAAGCTTATACGAAAAAATTAAAGTTTATTTTAAAAGACACTCCAGAAAGCATTAAAAAAAAAACTTCATTGAATTCTTTTATATTTCTTCAATTGTATCATTTATATTTCTTCATTTAATTCATTTATATTTCTTCAATTGTATCATTTATATTTCTTCATTTAATTCATTTATATTTCTTCAATTATATCATTTATATTTTTTCATTTAATTCATTTATATTTCTTCATTTAATTCATTATATTTCTTCATTTAATTCAATTATATTTCATTTTAAATTACATAATAAATGTGCAGTCTAAACGTGATTTTTAGTTGTTATATTGCTGTGAGTTGATAAATCATGTGTGTTACTAATTCTACGAGTTACTTTAGTTCAAAGATTCGCAACGATATGAGGTCTAATGGTAGAACGGAGCTAGTGGAATTAGATTGTGAAGATTCTGAGCACACTCAAACAAAATGTCTCGTTTCAAGAACACAGGTGCTGTCTACGGGGTTATACTGCATGTAAAGGTGTCCCGAAATATTATTGTTAATGTTGTTAGATAAATGTGCTTGAACATAAGAAAGTTATTATTATTTTAGTGTTAAATATCCTAAGCAATTATAGCTATAAATAGAGAAAAGAAGACTACATGTTATTTAACTGGTCTCTACTCGTATATACTCATATCTTTTACTTGTATCGTACAAATCCATCGTAATATTGTAATTATTGATTCATATGTAATTTGCACCCAATTTTCGTATCAATATAAAGTAAAATTACGCTGTAATCAAATACCTTATCTATAATTTGAGAATTCTTTCGTAATCCGTTACAATTTCAGCTTGATTAATTGCTGTAATCAGGAAAAGGGACTGAACAAGATTTTAATTAATCAAGAATTCAAATACGTTTTATCTTTCTTATCATAACAAAATCATAATCTCAAATTAGCCTACTTAAATATTTTTACTATGCACGCAACGTTCACGGTTTTGCAATCAGATTGAATGCGATAAGGAAATTATAACATTTTTATTGAAATTATAAATAATAATAATAATAATTGGCTGCTACTCAACAGACAGCTATCTGATTCCTAATTAAGCAATTAAACGTTTGTGTTATGGTAACCGAATAGCTGATAAACACTAAGATACCTATATTAAATAGATATTGTTTTAGGG
>DWEM01002008.1:0-12894 GCA_018245935.1 Agara belti belti
GTACAGGGAAGATAATTAGAAAAAATACAAACATGCATAACTGTTGACCAGCTTTTAAATTCTACTCATTCTAATAATAGATCTCAATATTTCTCACGCTATTTTTCATTTCCTATTTTACTCATTTTGGGGTTCATTAAGGAAGTTTTTAAATAGATACAGCAGTTTAATGTACTGTACAAAGGATAAATATTCTGGGTTCAAGCTAATTGTAAAGAGGCTAATTGAGACGGACAATTTTAGTATGGATTTGTAAATAGGTCTTAAAAAAATATTGAAACATTACTGTACTAAGTTAATTTGCATTTATAAATGTATAGCCTTTTGGTCGATTGGTTAGAGGCTCTGATTACTAAACCGTAGGTCGTGCGTTCGATTCCCACCCAGAACAAAAATGTGTGATGTGATGAGCAAATTTGTTAGTCCTATGATTATTATGTGCACCTACATAAGATCGTGCCGACAAATTAAGAATTTAAAACTATTTTATCTCTTTATACATATATTTTTCAATGTAAAATACACCTAATCTCGCTTGTGTTACGATTCCAATTCGTTAATACTGACAGCAAAACGTGTTTTGCTTTAGACGGTCACTCATAGTATCAAAAAAGCAGTTGTTGCAGTCTCAAATCATGAAGTCAGCTGCACTCATTACACGGATGACGGCGAAGACACCATAACTAAATTCATCAAAGAATCTGCAGAACGAACAGAATCTCAACAAACAGAATATAATACTATTACGTTAATAGGTATCAGTAACGGAGACTCTAGCTTTGGGAAAATTGAAGTCCTTAATAGACACTGAATGGAGTGTAGAAAAGAAATAAAAATAATTGTAGCTACAAGTTGTTAAGGAGTATTAAAACTAAAAAGAAACGCCGGCAAGTCTGTGGAGTTGAGGATACTAAATAAAAAAAAATCAAAAGTTGGACGCAAAAGGACAAACTGAATAAAGACGCAGATCTAGAATCACAGTAATAGACAGATAGAAATGTCATGAATAGTTCCACACAATACCAGGCAATAGGACCGACTACTATTAGTTCTTGTATTAAAGGAACTTAACGTTTACGTATTCGAGTAGCTGATGATAATGTTAGAGATAGAAATTTTCATGCTTAACTTTGATGTAACTTATCAAGCTATTAACAAACGTATTTTATTATTAAAGTGGAAAAGTTTAATTCCAAAACTAATTTGGCAAAGTTATGCTGGGTGCATTTTAAGTGCGATTTTGCATAAACTTTCCGAGAATATTAACTTGAGCGATACTGGGAGAAAATACTTCGGTGTGTACGGAGTTTGAGTTACGGCGTCGCGCGCACTATCCTACTGAGAGCTAGCGAAAAGCTTGCTAATCTGGGCTAGCCTGTTATAGTAATTATTGACCAGGGCCTCCGATCCAGAGGTCATAGGTTCGATTCCCATCCGGATTTTTTGTATCTATTTAAAAATATATAATACGTATATTACGTGGTATTTGTAGCTGTCTGATAACCATAGCATACGGTCTGGATAAACGTGCTCACGTTTGAGAAGTACCTGGATATTATCTCATAAATGCATTTCTGTCATAAAAATCAGAAGGATCATTAATAAATGAACGTTCGAAAGAAAGTGAGGAAATTTAGTGAGGTTCTTAGAAGACCGACCATTAATCTAGCTCAACAAAATTAGGACATGTATATATGTATGTTTTCTGATTGTTATCAAGCGCAATGGTAAATTTGACAATATTTATAATAGTCATAACATTAACATATTGCTTTTGTTTTATTTTTTTAACCGTTACTCAAGGTAACGCCTTCCTTAAAGTACATTTAAGAAAATTATTTATTAAACAAGTCGTTGCGAATCGCAGTTTTGTTGTTCGCGTGTGAGCGGCCTAACTCTCCTCGTTACATACATTTGTTTAAAATTTTGCAGACAAAAGTTTTAAATTAAATTGCTTGAGAATTTAAAATCATTTCGCAGTACCGATACACGTTTACGTATATATACTCCTTAAGAACTTTAACACCTAGATAATTAAACAAATTTAACATTAAACATATAAAAAATAAATCAAAGTTACATTATTATGAAGTAAAACAATTATTATTACTGTCAAGAAATATTTTAGTCGAATCATAGTAAGAATTTTAATACATTAGAAAAGAGTATTTTAATCTCATAATAGTACATATTCCAATTCAATAAAATAAAAATGTTTAAGTATCGAATATTATTAAAATAAACGTGATTAATCTATTCATCATTATTTTACGGCTTATATTTAGTAAGCGCCTTAATATATCGTATTTAAGGCTACGTGACTAATTAATCTTAAATGAAAGCAGGGCAGATTACGTATTAAAGGAATTTACATGAAACTACTAACACACACACAGTTGTATATATATATATATGTAAATTCCAGATACTTCACGTACTTGGCATCAATTAATTGATAGTGAAATTGCTCGTTCCATCGTCACTTAACCGCTCTCTGTACGAGGACCCATACCATACCTACATATAAATATGTGGTCAATAATATTCCTATTAATCATAGTTACGGGCAAGGTGACCCCAATCTAGATTTAAACAACGCGAGCGCTCAGTCTGTAAGAGGATAAATCAAATTATTCTATTGACCTCAATACTTTGTTACCAATCCGCGCTGGCCAGTTGCTGGACGTGTTACGATTTAATACTATTACTGTATGAAATAGCCTAATCTGATGTCATTTGTTACAAATTACCAGTGTACAAGCATCAATATATTTACAATAGAAATCAAATGCATTAACCGTTTTTTGATAAAATTGGTCTGCAGTCAACAGCATTCGCAGCATCGTCAGAGTTAGTTCACTGTACAGGATTTGAGTCTCTAAGTAGCGGTGCCAAGCCTACCGATTATGCAATATGCAGGCCTAAGTAGTATGAGTGGCCTATTAGTCCAATGATTAGAGACTGATTGCTCAAAGGATATGGGTTCCACTCCCACACGAAACAAACATTAGTGTGATGAGCAAATTTGATTTTTCTCTGGTATGAGTGTTATATGTACATTAATGTATGTTTATTAGTTGTATAGTTACCAGAACACAGCCGTATAATTGCCAAATTTAGAATTCGTTAGCCGCGTGTGGAAGTGACCCTGTCGTTATTATTATTATTACATTTTTAACTGTACCGTTTTCCAAAGCACATTGTTCAGCCGTTTGCGGTAAGACAATCCGGTAAATAAATGACCGTTAACTGAATTAACGAATCCGGACCTGCGGTTCGGATGTAAAAGGGTGTTAGGTCACAGCCCTTCGACCGCAGGGTAAAAAACATTGTTTGGAGATTCATAAAACACTTTTGTGGATTTGCACCTAAATGGAATATCTTTACTGATCTTTTAATTGATGGTGGTTATTTTTACTTTTACGAATCTAAATATATCCTATCTTTGTTGCCGTATTTATTGATGGCATTTAATTTTTTTTTTGCATTTGCGAATTTGAATATATTCTATCTTGGCTGATCTTTTAATTGATGTTGGTTAGATTATTTTTCTATCTTATTTTTGCTGTCCAATGTATTGATGGCGGAGAATTTTTACTTTTGCTTATATAAATATAAAGTCTGCAGACCTAGTTTTTGATAACGATTCCATTCGTTTTACTATTATTAGTTTTATTTAATTTCTCGCAAAAGATTGACGTAGATTATTTAATTAATTAACAACCTAAGAAGAAACTAGTTTGACGTATCTAATTTAAGAATTTCGATACTGTCTAAGGAAAATTATAGAACTCGGCCACGTTTCTTAGTAGTTGGGAAGCTTAATTAATGACCTAGACAGGTCATTACCTCGTGCTCAATCTGAAGTAGTTTGGTTGTAGCGCCGAGCTTCTTTTACATATCTGTAGCTACACAGCAGGGATGCGTTGAAAGGCACCAGTCTTTAGGATGGCAACGCATAAGTTACTGAATCTCAGCAAATATACAACTGTTGTCATATCTTCATTGAGATTTAACTACCGAAATAGCTACTAACCAATATACATATATGCACTTATATTTATTATACTTTTATCGTCCAATTGTTGGTCACTCGTCTCTTCTGAATTATACGGAAGCCATAGTCTATAATGGAAGCTACGCCGGGACAGGCAAATTTTACACTTCTTAGAGACCATTATAAAGAATTCAAAGGTTTTAAAGAATTCAAAATTGTTCCTTACCATGTTTTTACATTTCCTGAGACCGTAAAATATTTTCCAATGAGAGATGACCCGGGGAATGATAAAACTGCTAAAACACCTTACATTGAAGTTACCTATTGGAGTGATTTAAATAAAATATACACAAGAATAATCCCGGCTTAGGTTAAAGATTTCAGTATTTGTTATTAATTGATTATTTTATTTCACTGAAGCAAACTTTTCTATCGGTAAGCCTATAATTTTATTAAATATTTAATTCTTTATTGTTACACCATTAATAAAAAAATAATTATCTCACAAGGGCGAATATAATGATCAATGACATTTCCTTGGCATTTCTCTTGGCATTTGAATATAAACATATTAAAATGACAAGACATTCTAGCCTAACACACTAGTATACATGTGCATTATGCATATACTGAAATATACTGTTATAATGTGATACAATAATACAAAATGTATGAGCATCCAAAAATAAACCCGACTTCCGAATATTAGTTTATTTGAATCCAATATTAGATTATTTATACACAGAATAGACAATTGAATTATTTATTCATATAGTATCACAGCACAATAGCTGAATTAGGCTTAAATATTTTATGTATTTGTGCCATTATAGTGCTTTGTGAAAGGCCAAAATATGACGCCGCTCGAATAGGAACCAATCAGTGGCTCATTACACGAAGATTATCCAATCATTTGTTTAGTTGTGTTTGGTACATAGAAAGTATGTTTCTCATGTAGGTACTTAATAGCCATAGTAGGTATTTAAAGAAATGCGTCAATCTGTACCGTCTGTAAGGATAGATATTTATATTTGGCACTCGGTGAGTTCTGGCGTGATTAGTATATTGAGAATAATAAAATAGAAGATGTCACCTGAAAATTAAGTCACTAACACAAGCCGACATTGGTCTACAATATTTCTAAATAAGTCAACTTAGTAGCACTTACCGTAATATTAAATACCTACAAATAAATTCATCGTTGGATTAAAACTCCGATAACTAGTTCGAATCTTAAGCGTCACGTGGTATTTGTGGGAATGAAAACTCATCAAAATTAAATAACCTCAACTTCTTGATAAATTGAGGCGTAAATTCAAAACGCCGTCTTTTAACTTAAATATTACACCCCAATCCGCGACCCGCTACCCTACCTTCGGCGCGCTTATTGGGCTGCGGAGATGAAGCCTCCAACTTATGAAAACATTAAATAATCTAAGTTAAATTGGCTTCGTTTGTTTGTAAATGCTAGGATTTAAGGGAGAATTGATTCTTAGTTGGTCCTTATGTTTATTTTATGACACAGCATTTATCCAACATCAATAAAACGCAGAAATTTAGTCAAAAGTAACGGGCATTGATTGATTCTATATTCAAATTATTGTTTTACATATTTATATCACCATAAGTGCTTTGACTAAAGAGTTTCGTTATCGTCTTTATATTTTTAGGATAAGATAAGATTTTTAAGGAGAGGAACGCTTTGCGAGCATCTACATATGTTCATCCACAAATATAACTCTTGAAAACAATGGCGAATAGGACTTTCTTTATATGCCCATACCCGTATGTAAAGATATCCTAGCATAACATTGAACCCTAGGCCCTGAACGGAAAGACGATCTAACTACTAAACCGTTGCGGTTTATAAAAATCACACATTTAAAGACAAATTGGAAAACTGGCCGTTTTCAATAAACGAAAACATTTTGTGTATTAAGGGATATTACATTTCATCATTAAGCTCGAGTAGATGAAACGTGTTACCAAGAGAATAGATTTGAATGTGGGCGTAATTCAAATTTTACATTATCCTTCAAAACAATGACAACTTTGTTACTACTAACTAAATTTTAAGACAGTTAGAGAGAGACAGACAGATAGGGGCAAATGTTACGTGGTTACCATTCCCGACGGATAGGACATGGGGATTTTTTCTCTTCTTATGTTTTATCCACCGATCAGCTCGATGTATGACAGGTGAAAGAGTACCGAATTACTGTCCGTTTCATGTAATGGAGAGTGACACTTTTTCTGGTAGTCGTAATACTTTTAATGGAAGATTGAAAGAAATACCATCTCACGAATTTCCAACGTTGGAAATATTTATTTCTTTTACACATTTCTGTTATTCATTTGTCTTGAATAACACCATATTCTAATTAAGGGTGAAACAGACGCCGAAAGATTCATTTAGATGATACGTTACTTTTCATCTAAGTACCCGAACGTCAATTTAGTAAATGATGTCTTTCTAATTGGCTGTAAACCAAATATGATCCAAACACTTCTAGCTGTCTCAACGATTTTCCAGCTTCCACTCGGGTCTCAACAAACAGTGTGCTAGTTTTACAGAAAAGTATTTGTTGAATGCAAAAAATGCTAAAACCCGCTACGGATGCATTCAGGCTTTTCAAACGAGATGACAAAGTGAGGTAAGACGACTGGATTTTAGCTGCCGACTAAGAGGAAATATCGCGAAGAATGGAGTCTAGAGTCTAGGCATTTTGTTGAACTTTTCACTTGGATGAGATGATTATTGCGATTAATCAGCTCACGACTATTATAATTAGTCAAAATGATATTACGTGCCAAAGTCAGTTGATCGTGCAGAGTATGAACGTGAGAGTATCTGAAGTTTACTCAATCAATCAATATGATCAAGAAATCTTTGAACAAGAAGGCTTTGAGATTGAAACTTAAGTATCAAGTACAGCAAAGTACACAGTAGAAAAAATATTATTGTTAGTATAGAAATATATTTGCATTAAGACCTCAAAATGTAAAATTCGCTATTTTCGAATAGCTTTCACTAATTGCAAGCGCAATAGAGTTATAATTGAAGGGGTGGGAAGTTGCTTCCGTGAATAGAGTTCCTTATCTTGAGCTCCGAATATCCATGAATAGAGTTCCTTAAATAGAGTACATTATATCTTGTCAGAACCGCATGAATAAATATCCGACTTACAGCCTATTAGACACTTCCCTGGCTTTATGATTCCCGCACATAATAACGGATTAAATTACACCATTCTCTCTCGTTTCAAAACAAAGATATTGTTATTTTCAGCACCCCTTTCAAATTGCCAAACAGTACGAACATATGTAGCGAATAATTTCAAGGAAGTTGTAGTTTAGGTGATTTCCATTTAAACAACTTTGTGAGGGTTGGCCCAGCATCGCCGTTAAATTTATAAGTGATTTTATAACGAGAATATTAAAAATTTAATGCGGAAATAAATTCAAATGACATGGCAAAATCACACGGCTAGACACAATACCCAACCATAAGATATTTATTTATAAATAGAATCTTGAAACTACGTAATATGACAAATATAATTCGTTATTGCTAAACACGAAGACCCGCAAGATAATTTAAAAAGTGAATAGTTTTGAAGATATACTATGTCGAATTACAGATACAATAATTCCACAGTTACGATTCCAAACCTCAAAATTCTATTCCATTTCAATCTCAATCTCATCGTCCATTAACATAATTACATCATTAATGTTTGATTATATTGTACCGAAGAGGGATGTCACGTAAATACGAAGCAAGCGAAAGCCCACGCCGTCAGCGGAATGAGCTTAACAGGGTGAAAACTTAAGTGGCACCGAGAAAAAATAAGCAGACTTAAGAAGCGCCATTTCGCTGAATTTTTTTCCCGACACAAAGTAAATCTCCCTGTAATGATCGCGTTTTTCTAAATACTCGTAACAACCATGGGACTGGATTTAATATTGTCGAGAAATGAGATGCTAATTTATTATCTGACTGGTCTGTTAGCGCAACGAAGTCGGTGGTGAATTGGGCCGAACTGACCCTGACCGTTTGCAGACCGTTGTGTTCGATGCCACACCAAAAGAAATTCATACTAATGTTATGAATGTGAAAGTGTGTTTGTTTGTCGTTCTTTCCCTTCAGAATGGATAAACGGATCGATGCCATTTTTGGTATGTAGATACTAGAAGAACTGGAGAGTGACATAGGCTACGTTTTTGCGGAGAAATATATTGTTTCCACGGGAAAACATGTTTTAACAAAATAAGCGCTATGTATGGCGTCACGGACGCAATAACGGTATGAAGTGTGAACAAAATATATTTTTTATAAGAGCTAGTTAATAATGAAGGATCACACAAAATTTTCGAAGTTATTATTTTCTCAGCGGAATTGAGACTAAATGAAGACGCAGCTAGACTTAGATTAAAGTTATCGATGTTGTCTAACAAAATAATTTAATTACCCTTTCTTCGGTCATGTATTAATTTATAAGTTCGGATTCAAATTCTGCGCTAATAATAATCAATTAATGTATTCACCATTTCGGACACCCTCTAGCTGTCGACGCTAATTTATATTCTGTTCGCTGGCACCGAATTACTTCTCAAATGTGATCAATAAATCAATTCACTATTGTAACAGATTTAAGATTCCAAATTGTATTCCCACGTTTGACCACTTGCCTGTTATATTCGTGATTCCTTACAATATATATGCTTGTGATTCAAATTGTGTCTTTCATTATAAGATACATAATATACACACGTAATGAAGGTCCTCTGCTTGCTTTTTCATACCTAGAATACATACAAAGATGGTCGCAAACAAAATGAAATTTATGTTATTAGTCAGTATTTATGTTATTTCGAAAGTAGTGTTAGCCTTGGTTTCAATGTTTACGAATTCCAGATGTCTGGGTTCAAATGCTGGCACGCATTTGTAACTTTACAAAGTTATGTGCATTTTATAACTGGAAATTTAAAGTATAATTGTATATCGGTTACTGAAGAAACTGTGAGGAAACCTGCACATCTTAGAGATGTTATAAAGTAAATAATATTTTCTCAGGAGTGTGAAGTCTGCCAATACGCACTTGGGCAGCGTGGTGACTATCGCCTGAAACCTTCTTAATATGAAAGGAGACCCATTTCCAGCAGTGGAACAATGAGAATTAAAGTCCGCGCGTAACATAATTTACAAATGAGTTATTTTATACAGTGCGGTTGCGTTGATATTTAAAACCTTTTCGAATTTTCTGCTAAATCTGAATCCATTCACATCAATGTCGGTCCTGTAACGTTTGGTACCCTACATTTCTTTAGTTTCCGCATGGGCGCACAGGAAAATCGGCTTTGGGAACGGTTTGTTCCCGAGTTTAATTCCAGGTTTCGCGGTTATTACCGAACGTTCCTTCACTCTTTGAAATAATTTCGCCTCAGTTTAGTCTTTTTGCTTAACCCTTTACAACACGACCGAGGGCCGCGTTGCTGCTTTTTTGGTAGAAAAGTTCCACGAATATTTTGTGAGATCTCAACAAGTGACTTGGGACATTGAACTTTTACAGAAGAACCGAGTTTAAAAAAAAAGATAAAATTAATTTGAGGTAGCATAAATTAGTCCCAATTAGAATAACCGTATTCGAAAATGAATTGGAGCTTTAACGTTACAGGGTAGAAGTTAAATGAAAAAATTTTTCTTCTTAAACCAAAGGCCAATTTCAATTTTACATTTGAATTCTAAAGCCATGTATGTATATATTGTTTGTTATATATATAAGTGTTCGTTTTCACAGTACACTGGCTATGAAATCCAAGCACCCTGATAGACGCTTTATAAAAAACGGCTTTATAGAACCTATTATTATCTCTATATGCTTCTCAAACGATTCTCTACCATACCTCAACATTTAAAATAGAAAAATAATAATTGATAATGATATAACTGTAGTTCGACGACTTATATGTATTACGTATATTTATGATAGAAAGTCATAAATGAGAGCGAGAAGTGGACTTCGAAGAGCCACGCTACGATGAACGTAACAGGAAGACCAGGTCAGGTGTACCATCAGTGGAAGAACCTGTGTGATAGCTTATGACGAAGTTAGAAGAGGTGACAGATGTTTGTCAAGATCGTAGCTGGTGGAAATGTTTTTGCTTACTGTAAGGAAAATAGGCTTGACATAAAACAATATTCGAAAACGTGAGAATAACAGGTCACAAATAAAAATAAAATATTTATAATAACAGCCTTATCGTAACCCTTTCGTTGCCGATCCGCGATTTCACGGTTTTTCTTCTATCCGCCCACCTTCCCCAATATCTTTCTCGGGCGTTCATAAGCTGAATCGCGTCTCGGCTCACTTGGCGAACCCTTCGAGCTGACTGAATAATCCGCCTTGAATATTTCACACAGCCCCGAACATTATTGAGTTCAGTTGGATTATATTGAACAACAAAGGTGCGACGGGCTGCCTTTATATATGCCTGAGTAGCGATGCGTGTGTTTGATCGTAATAAAGATAACATTGGCTGTAGGTAGACCGTTTTTGTTTTTATTTTCGTAAAACGGTACGAAATATTATGGAACTTGTTAAGAATTTGAGATGATTACGAACAGCGCACACGGCAGGCTTTCAGCGAAGGCATCGTTCGCGCTTCGCGAAGCACTGCGAGCCGACGACAGCCTTAAATAGCTTATGCGACGAAACATACGACACAAATAATTCAAATTGGAACGATATCCATAATAATTTCCAAGATCATAATCCAATCTGAATGTTTCATGATGTCTTGATAAAAATAATAATAGCATCTATGAATAGGAAAATAAAGAAAAGCCTCACATCCCTATTCGTAAATAATGTAGAATATTTAACGGCCAAATGTACAAAAACCAGAATCGCTATACCAAGTAACTTGTTCACCAAATTATTCTACACATACTCAGTCTTCCAAATGCCGTAAGGCCCTTGAAGCAGTGACACATAACGTAATAATCTTTAACTAACTAATCTCAGTCACGGTTCAATTCATTTACAAGTGCGAGGCATAACCAAATCTGTCAAACCGTAAACCACTTGTCTTACTGTTAGCGAGTCAAAGACTGAACAGTCATCTGATGAGTAATGCTCAAGTAGCGAGCTTCGTCACTCCTCCTGTAGTCGTGCGGTGATATAATCTCCAGGGAGACCCGTGCACAATAATGAAACATAAAATATGTCGAAGTCAATACTCAAATATGTAGAATGAAAACTTTGACTGTTTTTACCATCATTATATCTTGGGAAAGAATGCAATAATAATAAAAACTGTAACTATAATAAAACAATATCGCTTATAACCCCTGTGTCTGAGATTTCATAGATAACTGAGGTTGATCAGTCTATTAATGATTGTTCATATTTTGGTCATATCGTAATCGTTAATCGCTTGTAGTTAAATCTCGAACAAGAGCCTAATACTGTTACATATTGTCTTTATTGAAACTCACTCGCTAAGAAATATGGTTTACCTAATCTTGGGACAGGAACATGAACTCAAATTAATTCGTCTTTGATTACAGCAGGTCAGATGACATCATTAAGTTCGAGGAAAGGACGAACCCAAAATTATTGGTTTGAAACTTGAAGGAAACTTGAATGTCAAAATTTCGTTACAATATTATTTTCGCCGTTTTACTTTTATTGAATTGAAAATATATAATAGGCTGTAGATAATTAAGAAAGGGCTCGTTAAATATATATTTTTCTTTTATTTCTCAATTGAGAGCTATCTATTTAACGGAGGTTACACATTTTTATATTCTTTTGTTTGCTCATTCTGCTACCAAAGATAACCTAAAAATACTTCCTGGAAAGTCAACATTGTAAAAGACTGCGGGAGTTTTTTTTATCTCGGCTAACTAGTATTTGTTTGTACCCAATGATGTAGCCAAGGAAATATAACAGTATATTTAAACTAATAATAAATTGAGGTACGTTAAGCCAAAGAAATTTTTTTCCGATAAAATCAGTAATTTTTCTCGATGTAAATAGGTAACAGTGTAATAATTGGGAGAATTTGATACACGGCTACAAATAAGGCAATTAAATGCCCGTGTTATGGTAACCGGACAGCTGATAAACATGCGTAGATAATTACTACATAATGTTTATATGGATTTATATTTAAATAGAAAATAATGTTTAAAAACTGAAACGCTTTTAAATGGTTGTTATTGTTAATTGAATTGACTACAAATACAATCCCCCAAATAAATATAAATTAGTTAAATAAGTTACGGTTTCGTCTCAAATTGAATTCTATCTCGACTCGAGAGAAATATATATGTATAAGTAAATTTAAATCGAGATTCAAACATGATTCGAAGTTTGAATTTAAATACAATTATTTTATCTTCCTCCTCTCGCTTTAGTCGACATTTGTAGGTTTGTCATTCATAAGATAACATTATATTCGGGTAATTCTGTACATTTAGATATCGCTCAGCGCTTTTGGATAATATCTATTATTACCCGCTGTTACACAGACACCAAACTGATAACAACGGATGTATAAATTGTACAGAAACCGTACCGAACGAGCAGATTAAAATGGAATGGAAGTTTTTCTGTGATTTCTCTCTGCACTGCTAATTTTAACATATTCCGATTCGTTGATAACGTCAAATGGATTGGTTGACGTCAAAAAGATATTTGTAACAGTGATTTGATTTGGATAAAAATAATTAGAATAATCTCAACCGTACACAGCCTTTTTAGATTTTATTTAACACGCAGTTTACTTATTTCCTTACAACGTAACATCACTCCTGTATTCCCCGAAGGGGTAGGCAGAGGAGTGTAGTACACCCCCACATTTCACCAGTTACGTTTAAGTCCCACAAT